>JACXGJ010001806.1:0-76044 GCA_016801105.1 Esox niger
GAGGAGTGAGAAGTGAGGAGAGGTGCACTGGACTAGGGGAGGAGTGAGAAGTGAGGAGAGGTGCACTGGACTAGGGGAGGGGGAAAGTCTTAAGATGGATAGACATGGAGTTCTTAATATGTACTTTATTCTGTACCAGTGTCAGCTAATTCCTTGCTGACCAATTACCATTTAGTACCTTTGCTGTCTGAACTGGCTATGCAAATTCAATCATTATTTCTAAAGTCTGCTGCCATGAGACTTTTTGTATATCCGGGGGTGATGCTGTAATTTTTTACCATACAGGGCAGGATATACCCCCCCCCCCCCCACACACACACACACACACACACACACACACACACACACACACACACACTCTTGTGTACTACAGGGAAGGTTTCCTTCTTAACTGCTAGTCCTGTTAAATCTCCGATTTACTTCTCTGTCAGTGCAAATTGACTAGCCCCATACAGACCAGTTGACACTCAAAGGCCTCCTTCCTGTTATTCCACATAATCACCCCCAACAGCCCACTATTTTACATGAATGAAAACATGCACTCAGTGAGGACATACAGTAGATATATGCAGGCTATTCACCCAGGGACCATATAAATGAATTGAAAATAAAGTGGCTTTTCAACGAAGATGTATAAACCCGAGGAGTGATCAACTCCTATGCGCCAATTGAATTTGGCCATGGATGCAGTACACACAGCACCGTTGGGATGAAATATTCATGGGATGAACAAAGGTGGATACAGACCTGGCCATTTAGTCATGTCAATAACTTGGTGAAAGACAAGATTGGTTGCCATGGCGTCTCAGCATGTTTACCACCTTTTTATTAAACACCTGTTCTGTTTCTTTAATGGCTGGTCACTGAGAAAGCTGCTTGATTAACACCCACTCCTGGGCTAGAGTGAAACACCCTTTTTGCCGGACCATGTCAGTGGAGCCGGCCTAGAAGAGTGAATGTCTCTACTGTCTGACTGACTGACTGACTGACTATGTGACTGGTGACTATCCTCACATATATTGATGGTTATTGTATCAAATTAATTCAAGAATGGCTAATAAGCTGTTCAAATGGCCAGTGGCGAAAGCCATACAGTTCATTGATGCTATTTCTGGTGGAGGTAAAGTTAAAATGAAACGTTACTCAGTTAAACACAATGCTTTATGGGGTCTGGCGACATCTTCAAACTCAGAATGATGTTAATGTGTGACAAAATGAGCTAATGTTTAAATGCTATACCAAATCACAACAGATGTATGTCTCTGTGGCGTAGTGGTTTAAAACACAGCCTTTTACATGGGAAACCAGGGTCAAATCTAGGGAGGGCATCAACAATCATCACATTTTATTGCGGGCCAGCTGGACTTGGCATGCCTGGTTTCTTGTTTCAATTAGTGTCCTACTTTTTATCACGGGTTATGAATGAAGATACTACAATAGGTATCACGAGCATTAAGTTAACGCTTGATAGGCAATGGTAAAACATGCCTCATCTCATGCCTGAATGTTTGTATCTCACTGTATTTTAATTTCTGATCGACATAGTGATGTGCAGCCTAAACCGCAGGCCCCTTTTCAGCAATACAAAACAGGACATCTATGACGGCTGCACAGAGTCCTTGTGGGTCCAGGGCTTGTGTTCACGTGGCTGTAAATAAGTTAGTGTTCAGTCAGTCATTGTCTGTCTGTGACACCCGTTTCACGCTCTTAGGTTTGGGATAGAGAGCAGATTATGGAAAGGGGCAATCATTTTGTACAGGTTACGCAAAAAACACACGGACACATACGTTTTGTCAACTCTGAAGATTAAAGAGAGTCAAGACGACTTTATTCCTTCAACTGAGACATCGGAGCAATGCTTCACCCTGCTGGTAAAGATATCACATACTTTTATTACTCCGATGTACTGGACTGCACTGTAATGGTATTTGTTTGATACTTTTTGTCGCTTTTATTACAGTACATAACATTCAGTATTATTCTTTGTAGTATTTCTACTCTCACCGCTGTACTAAACACTCAGGTCGTCAAGATTTCAATTGAACAAATGCATAGAATTAGATTAAACAAAATATTTAAATAACAATACAAAAATGTACTTGTGTTGGGACTTTGCTTATTCCAATGCTGCCCATTTAATCCAATCCGACAGGTGAAATACAGATGCCTTGTAAAACTGGACCGGGTTGAGTCGGCAGTGCAGAACTGTGATTGTACTGTATAATTAGAGTCCCTGTGACTCCGGTGCTATAAGAGACAGAGAGCAGGTCGGCACAGAGAAACGGCTTGATGAATCACAGACCTTGCAAAGGTTATTGTTTACTGTTACACTGTCACTGTGAGCCTCCCCAGACATATAACGATATACACAGTGAGATTGAGTTGCCATGTCAGGAAGTTATTTTTCTTGTAGCCTTGGTTCACCCCCCACCCCAGTGAAATAAACCAAATTCCCAATTGTCTTCTGTTGCCCCCTCCGTGACTAAAGGCAATCCTTTACAGTAACTTTTTCAACAATACTTAGAGCAAAATGAATCCAAATAGATCCAAAGAATAAAGGGGATGGAAGAATGACTGTGTTTGTGTAAATTTTTAATCCTGATATATCAACAATGGCATTCATTAATGAGTCAAATGCAGGTAGATATTAATTTAATGGTTTACCAAAAACATTTTCCTTCAAATGAACTTCATTATGAATATAAGCTTCCTTATCTTAACTGAGCAGTCAGTTTAATGTAAAATTCTTGAAAACCTTTGTGAAGATTGAAATCCCTGCTTTTGTTGTTTTCAAAATTATCTCATTTCCAGACCAAGAAATCATCCTACCATACATTTGGAGTAAGCTAATTAGATATACAGATCCCAAGACCTATTTACTTTATAAAATGAACAGTTTAGCTTAGTCTGGGAGAAGTATTATATGAAAGTCAGTGCAAATGTTAGTTTCTGTCAATCAAAGTAGTAGGTGATAGGTTTCCCATGCCCACCAGCAGAGGACATGTTTGGAGGAGGGGATGGGAGGCCAGGCAGGAGTGACGCATGGGTTTTGCTGTGCAGTATGGGAAACAGACAGTTGGGCATTCATTTTGCCCTGAAGGTCAAAGTTTGGATGATCCTGAGAGTGACCCAGAGTGGCTTGCCAAAAATGTGTCATCAAGACATATGGTGTAATCTCGTACTAGTCCTGTAGGGTGTTCCCGTAGTATTCACAGGTTCAGAAGAGAATGAGTGGAAATTTGAAGCAAAAACTGTGAACCTATACTGTTCCATAGACTTGGCACTGTAGAATGCCAAAAGGCAAACTGTTATATGACTTTACTGTAACCAAACATAGGAAAAAGTAATCCCTGAGTGGGTCAACAGAAACCATAAGCATCCGGATGCTTCCGTTTTTTTCTATCCCAATGAAGGTTGACCAATTAAAAGTTCCATCTAGTTGGCTACTTTAAAATGCTGGAAGCCCTCAATGTTGATGTCCATGCCATAATGTGTTTACACCCAAGGTCCTCTATCCACCTCTATGGTGTTAACTAATATTACACCTCCTGGTGATGTATGATTTCCAACACGTTCCTGAATGTGAAACCCAGAGCTCCCTTTGGCTGAAAACTAACTACATAGCTAGGAAGTCGTTCTCACTCCCAGGCCCTACAAACCGTGGCTAACAGGTTCCTGGCAGTTGTGCCCACAGGGAATAGCTGAAAGGCTAACCCATAACCTCCACTAGGGTTGTGCAAGTCTGCATCTGACATGGATGCCCATATCTCCTAGTGAGCTGGGTGGTCACTACAGTACACAAATATGACCCTAGCCTCACAGATCAAATTCTGTGGGAACTCAATCTGTCTGACATGTAACAAACAATCAAAAACACTACAGCTGGCCATAAATGACAGTATACAACATAAACACCTATAAAAGGATCATTTTCGGATTACTTTGGCATTAAGGCGTGACAGTTTGGAGAATTAACCCAACTAATTTACCCAACTCCAAAATCCCTAACTTTATAGATTAACTTTTTGATTTATTTGAAATTAGCGAGATCTCTGTCATTCTAAATCAACGTATATGGTAGCATAATACTTTTTTCTTCCCATTAAAATAATGTTGTGCAACCAGTTGGAGAAATGTCAACAAGCTTATTCACACCAGTGAAATTTTCAAATTTCAGGAATGAAGGCAAGTCTAAAGGTCAAAGATCCTTTAATTATCCATTACTAACACGACATTATTAGTGTTCCTCAATATGTTGTTACCCTTCATTGAAATAAACTAATACCATGGGCATGTTTTTTTGTTTTTTTTTCATCTAAAAATGGCTTCTTCTGAGATCCTCAAATTTGTTTGCTGTCTTATGATGTTTGGCACTGAAAAATTTCATCCAAATGGTTTTCCATGAGGTGGAGTTTATAAGATAACCCCTTGATTTTGTGAGGATCTTACTGGAAACTAACTGCCTAACTAGTATAATTTTATAACAACAGCTGCAGGCATTTACCTTGGGAATGTATATCTCCTTGTACGATCTACAAATATCATCTACTTCTTTTGGTATTGGATTGCCACATAATGTTGTTTTGATTATGTATCATCTGCAAATTAATTATTCTTATCAGTTTCTCTAAATCCTTACATGGCTCAAAGCCGCAGTTGCCATTACTGCTACCTTCACTGAAGATCCCAGAGGCCTCTACATTACGGTGTGTATGAAATGAACAGTTCTGCTAATTAACCTATAATAAAACATTGCTGAGTTATATAATAGGAATCCTGTTCAATCACACACTCTAAACTTTCTGCCGGTGGTTACAGAGATATTCAACCCAACACTATCAACAGGCAGAGATACAACCACTGGACTTTGGGATCTGTTGTGAGGTTACAAACAATTGAGCCTAACGCAAAAAAAAAATTCTCGCTTTGCCACAAGCATGATAAACTCAGACTAACTGAATGTTTTTTATTGTTATGCTATTCATCTAGGAACAGCTCTTACCACCTCTATTCAAGTACGAGCAAGTCAGAAGCCATGAGGCCAAACCCATCAAAGAAGCAGGAGGCTACAGTACATTCCTAAAGTTTTCAGACCTCTTAATTTTGTCTACATTTTGTTACATTACAGCCTCATTCTAAAATAGACTCATTAATCTACACACAATTCCTCATAGTGTCAAAGCAAAAACTGGTTTTCAAAAATGCTTCCAAATGTATAAAACTGATAATCCCACAATCCGGTAATTATTCTGTCTCTTTGCTATGACATCCGTAGCTCAGGTGCAAGTGGTTTCCATTGATTGTCCTTAAGATGTTTCTACAACTTGATGAGTCCACCTTTGGTAAATTCAGTTAGATTGGACGTGATGGAAAGGCACACACCTGTGTATACACTACAGACTAACGAGCCACTGCTCCCATGTTACATTTTTCCCATCTAAATGACTCATATCTGTATTTGCTTATGAAACTCGCATCTTCTATTTGTTTCGGATTATACGTGTACGTGAAGAGACTCACCCAGTAGATCGGCAAAGATTTCTCTTCAGAAGGAAATGCTTTTTATCTCATGACTTCCTGGAAAGATAAGACATGTCCACGCTTTCTGTTTGCAGAATTGCTGACATGGATTCAAGGCATGCCCAGGAGAGACACATCGGGTCGCATTATATCAGGATTGAAATCACAACCTTCCACTCTCTGTCAAACCAATGAATGCTGTTTTTAGAGCTGCTGCTGTGCTTAGTGGTATGCAATAACAACTCAAGTACTATTTCTCACACTAGGAAGTGGATTTAATTCACATTAATAGTGTTATGCTATTCATTGAGTACAATCAACACATTACCACTGAGTTGTGTGGTTGTTCCACCTAGCTATATTTAAAGGTATTCACTAACTTTAAGTCACACTACATTTCAGTCATTTAGCAGTTAAGAGCATCTGCTAAATGACTGAAATGTAAAATGATATGGAGTAACACAACACATTTTGAACCATTACGTGAAGTCCTCTTGATAAGGTTGCTCAAGCAACATCAGAACTTCATGAAGGGTTGCAAAATTCCAGTAACATTCACTAAACTGCTTTAGAGATTTATCATGAGGATTCTGGATTTCCTGCTTTTTTAATAGGAATATTTCACACTCCACTTTTACACCTGTTTGTGTTGATTTTATTATTATGGTAATGTTTCATTGAAATATCAACACTAGGTAAACTGGCCATTTGCCTACCACTGAGTAAAAACAAATGCAGACCTAAACACTTACAGGCTGTTGTTGGCCTATAGAACAGTAAGACATTAGCCTGCTCAGCTAATCATTGCTAGGCTGCAGTAAACAACTTCCACATAGAAAGTGTGTGATCAACTTAATATCCTGCTGAGTATTCCTATCCGGCTATTGATTTGGATCCTATTGAGGCAGGTGTTCACTTGTTCCCAAGGATTGTTGTACATACTTAGTGCCTATGAATCAATAACCTACCTAACAAGCAGTGCAGTTGTTTGAATGAAGAGCAGCCTTCAGGAGAGTGATTACAGACAGATGTGTTTGTAGACAGTGTTATCAGCTTTTCAGATAAGAGCTAGATATGTGTGGAAAGGTTACGACAGTCAAGATAAAAGAGAACATTCACATGGAAAACTCATGCAAAACATATATGCACATATATGAAGAGGATTTCTCAACATATATTTCCGTATGTGCCCTGAATATGTTCATGAAATCTATAACTTGCGCTGCTCACAATATCATACTACAATGCCTGTCATATATTTTAACACTGAATATTATGTGTTAATGAAATATATGAATATGCATATATTTATTATATGCATTTCTCATGAACAAATCATGGAATTAACCTTTTTTTGTGCAGTGTAGTTTTGCTGCTTTCGCTTTTGCGTCCTCTACCTTCCCACCTCACCACAGTATCATCCAACTGCCATTGTGTAACAATGAAATGACACATGTTTAGTAGTAGTTATTGTGTTTGGCAACAAAAGTAAAAGAACTAGTATTAGTAAAGAGCCGGTATCTCAGGCCCTTAAAACCAGGGACAAAGTGTGTTATCTTGGTGTTCTGACTCAGACCTCCCATTCAACAGTCATATCAACACGGTCACCAAAACAGCATTCTACCAACTTAAAAATATAGCCAGAATCAAAAGCTTGGTGTCCCAAAAAGACCAAGCGAAGCGCATCCATGCTTTTATCTCTAGTTGGGTTGATTACTGCAATGGCCCCTTAACTGGTCTCCCTAAAAAGCATGTAAAACAGCTGCAGCTCATTCAGAATGCAGCTGCTAGAATGTTAACCAGGACCAAGAGAACAGAACACATCACTCCGGTTCTTTAATCTTTGCATTGGCTTCCAGTCAGTTACAGAATAGACTTTTAAGTGGTGCTTCTAGTTTATAAATCTCTGAATGGTTTAGGACCCGAATACATTTCGGATATGTTTGAAGAATATAAACCGATCAGGGCTCTTAGATCCATGAACACAGGTCAGCTAGTAGAGCCCAGAGTCCAAACTAAACATGGAGAAGCTTTGTTATGCTGCAGACAACTGGAATAAACTACAAGAAAATCTTAGATGTGTCCCAAATGTAACAATTTTTAAATCCAGGTTAAAAACACGTCTCTTCTCACATGCCTATGAATGAGTAATTTTACTAAAACCACACTGTTTAGCCTTAATGTTTTATCCCGTTTTTATATTGTCTTATTCAATTTTTTATTATTATGAGGTTGTTTTGATGCTTTATTTTGAGTATTTGTTTTTATGTAATTTATGTATTTTAATATCTTTTTCTTTGTAAAGCACATTGAATTGCTTCGACGTATGAAATACATATTGTAAAAACACCAAAGTGATGACTTTAGTCACTGTCAAGCAGCAGCGCCTTTTTCAATTTCAATATAATGAACCACTTTGTACTCAAAGCTTACATTTAAAAAAGACTCAATATGCGTAATGCCATTCCTATCTGTAAAATATATTCAATAAACGACTAGCTAACATATTAAACACATGACAGGAAACAATCCAAATAAGGAAATATATCACTTAGATGTAAATGCTAAATGCATATTACCAACTATCATTTTGTCATTTATGTACAAATATTTACATGTATTTAAGACATATTTAAACATATTTGAAAACAGCCAAAACCAAATATGTAAATATGTGTACGAAATATATAGTCATACTTTAGTAATACATATAATACAATTGTTAGTATATGTTAAAAAATATAGGTACATAATTAAACATAATTTATGTGTCAATGTATAATGCTTCTGTGTGGGCAGTTGCAGTTTCCAGAAGAAAGGCAATGAAAGGCACTTTAGGTTAGCACCTAGGCTTTAGCATTGGACGTTTTACAGTTCATTACAATGTTTGAACATATGCTACAGCAATATCAGCATTATTATTGCTTTCCGTTTTTATGGCTGCAGTTTACATAGCATACATTTCTAATTTGTCACACCAAGTAACTGTGCATGAAACTGTTCTGCTCACTGAAAATGCAGATGTACTGTATGTCACGATTTTAACAAATCCATTGAAAAGTTATCAAAACAATCCACTTAAAAATGTTGAACAATGCCGAAAATGTCACAGAGCTTGGTTCATTCCCTCTGCCTTGAAGTCTTTCAGTGCCACCACATCTCACCCCAACCTGGGTTTGAACCAGGAACCATGTGCACAGTTACATTATCATTCCACAAAAGCTGTGGCACAAAAGCACAAGCAACAGCTTTGGAGAGGGTTATATTTGGAATGATAAAAATTCAACTAGCTAATGAGCCATTTCTCACTGGTTACATAAGCGCCCTACCTTCTGTTCCCTCTAGCTTCTTCTCTCTCTGCCCACTCTTCCCCCAAGGATACAACTCATCTGCCCAGCCTAATTTCAGATGGCCCATTCTCAAGAGCCTTGTTTCCAATCAGATCCCAGGGGTCACAGTTCAAACATCTCTCTGGGATCAATTTATGAGGGGAGGACTGGGTGAGGGAGTAAGAAGGGAGACAGAAGTGGGTCGGGTTGGAGGGTGGGTGGTATGGGGCGTTTTGGGTGGATACTTCTAGAACAGCCCCGGACTGGAACCACCGGCCCGTGGGTCAGAGGTCATTGAAGGACCGAAGGAGAGAGGGTATAAAAAGAGTAGAAGGACATGGACCCACAGAGAGAGGGGCCAGTCTTTCAAAAGACAAGCAGCTGATTGCACAGAAGAGAAGTACTAGGATTTCCCTGCTTGGTTGACTTGATTAGGATAAGTTAAGTATCTACTTGTGACCGGTACACTCTCGCTTCTCCGAGTCTCCATGGCCTTGCTGATGAAATGCATGGTGTGTGCGATTTCCCTGTCGCTGACGTTGACCACCAGCCATGCCTTTCAAAGGTAATGTTTTTCTTACAGTATGTCTCACCGCATGAAATCTAGTCTGCAATCTATTATGATCCTTCAATACAATCTGTAAGACACATGGTCTGGTAAGGATGTGTGGAGGTTTTCGATCAATTAAAACCAGACTGTGTTGTCTAAGTTAATCAATTGGGAATGTGTCTTTTTGGCAGAGCTGTAGAAACATGTCTGTGTTATACCGCGATCCCCAACCAACCACTGCACTCTACTTGTCTATGAGTACCGTTTGATGTTCTTTCTCACTGTTCTCTCTGGCCAGAATCACTCTGAAGAGGATGCCCTCCATAAGAGAGACTCTGCATGGGATGGGGGTGTCTCCAGCCCAGTTCTTTGCTGAAGTGGCCCAGAAAAGCAAAGATGACCCTTTCCCAAGCAACGGGACCACCCCTCTTACAAACTACCTGGATGTGAGGGGCCACCTACCCGCATTAACTACGCTAACTACATACAGATACGATTGACCGGAAATAATAGATTTCAAACAATAGAGCACCAAGCCTTTGCATACCTCAGTGGCGTAAACGCTTAATAATGTATTGTCTCTTCCTCAGACCCAGTACTATGGGGAGATCAGTATCGGTTCTCCGGCCCAGATGTTCAACGTGGTGTTTGATACAGGCTCAGCAAACCTATGGGTACCCTCGTCTCATTGTTCACCTCTTTATACTGCCTGCTGTAAGTACACAGAAACCTATTGATCGTGTCTTTGCCAGAGAGGATGATGTTCATGGATGGTTAACAACCCTTTGATTGCTCAGTTACGCACAACAGATACGACGCCACCAATTCCCGGACACACATCCAGAACGGGACGGGTTTCTCAATCCAGTATGCCTCTGGAAATGTCCGGGGATTCCTTAGTGAGGATGTAGTTGTGGTGAGTGTATCGTAACGTAGCTGGATGGAGACATCCTTTCTTTGCTCCCATTCAATCTGTTTCCTATCAACCCTTTTGTGGTTCAATGTGAGAACTGTAAAATTTGGCCAGTAATACTTGTTAGGTGATCAAAGGCTCCAAACCTTTTCATCCTGTCACCCCATTTTGATATCAAAAGGTTTCGATGACCCTATACAACAAAAAACAATGTATTCCACAGCAAATGTTTACTTTTCCTTACTGGAGTTATGACAAAAACATTATGGAGCAGCATCTTAGTATTGCCCTCCTCCTGTAGGTGGGTGGCATCCCGGTGGTTCAAGTGTTTGCCGAGGCCACAGCCCTGCCCGCTATTCCTTTCATCTTCGCCAAGTTTGACGGGGTCCTGGGTATGGGCTACCCCAACGCGGCCATCGATGGCATCACCCCCGTGTTCGACCGCATCATGTCTCAGCACATCCTCAAGGAGCAGGTTTTCTCTGTCTATTATAGCAAGTAGGTATCACCGTTACTGTTCACACACAGTTTATTCCCACACATACACAGAGAGACACAGGAAACAAACAGACGGTGTGTTCTGTGCACTGGAGGGTGTATTTTTTAGAACATAAAGAGAACGGTGTGGGGAGAATGCGAGGGAGAAATCAAAATTGAAGGTCAAAAGGTTTTGGGGAGGCATCGTCAACTTTGGGGGGGCCTCCAGTGTGGGGATTTGGGAGGAATGGGTGCTGGCGGTGGTTGTAACTTTCTTGTTTCTTAACCTCTGGCCTCCACCCCCTGCCGCTCTGAAATACACCCTCCGACAAGGTCTCAATGGGAGGCAGGTGTGTAGGGGCCTGCCTGACTCAGCTGGTAGCTCCAGGAACATTCTGTGTGGTACCAGCTGTTTCTTTTGGGGGCGTTGGTGCAACACTGAATTGTGGGGTGCTGTACATTTATAAAACATAGCGTTAATATCCAGGACTTGTTTTTTTCTCTCTCAGAGATCCAATGCACAAACCTGGTGGAGAGATAGTGCTAGGAGGGACCGACCCTGACTACTACACCGGGAACTTCAACTACATAGACACCAGTCAAGCAGGGAAATGGGAAGTCAACATGAAAGGGTGAGATGTGCCATAGAGATAGAAAGAGGTGTCATCCTCATAGCCGTGCCTTGGGCATCTGTGCCAGCATTGTACCTATCCTCATTTGGAAGGTGTTCTTGATTTTGATCTGTTTTCTTCATCCCTCCTGATGACCTGGTAGGAAATGACGCAGACACGGTCATTTGGAGGGATCAGCCAATTATGTTCGAACAGAGATGACTGCTTTAAAGTATGAGCAGCACTCAATGGCAATGTCAGAACAAGAACGGGATATTTCCGAGATAGCATCTCTGTAATACTATATGTTTCTGTTTGTCCTGTCTGTCTGTCACACAGACAAGAGCATTTGCATTTGCCTGTTTTAAGAAACTTTACGTATGTGTGGACTTACTATCCCCTTTTTCTTGTTCTTCCTCTCACCCTTCCTCCCACTGATTCTCTAACAGGGTATCTGTGGGAGAAAATATGCTCTTCTGTATGGAGGGCTGTACAGCTGTGATCGACACAGGCTCCTCCTACATCACAGGCCCCGCCTCCTCCGTGTCCGTGCTGATGAAGACCATTGGAGCAACAGAGCTGGCGGAGGGAGGGGTATTTACATTACAGAGCCACTTGACCTTTATCTATTTTATTGTATATTAACCAGAATTGTATCTTGAGTTGAGATGTGGACAACGTTTTGTTCATGGTTTCCTTAACAGTTCACTGTGAACTGTGACCTGGTGAAGTCCCTACCCAGTGTCACCTTTCATCTGGGAGGTCATGGGTACATACTCACCGTGGAGGACTACATCTTATGGGTAAGTAGTATGGACATGGATGTGATACATAAGTACAGAATGATTGCTGTCGTCTACATCCTGTTTATTCGTATGTAGTAAAAGTATGTACATATATACATATATTTGGGCATTGTTGTCAATTATCTGCAGCAATCTCAGTTTGGAGAGGACATCTGTAGCGTGACCTTTAGGGGTTTGGATGTGCCGCCCCCTACTGGCCCTATCTGGATCCTAGGAGCCAACTTCATCGCCCGCTACTACACAGAGTTTGATCGTCGAAACAATCGCATAGGGTTCGCCACAGCGGTCTGATTGGAGACTCCATTGAACCACTGAGCTTTTGCCAGTTCTCGCTAGTTTTCACTTTCTCCCTCGGTCTTTCTCACTGTCTCTAATTATTGGCCTTAACATTCCTCTTTTACTCTATCATTCAGATCTGTTTTCTTTATATACATATTAACATCTTTCTCTGCCCTCATATCCTTACAATGTACCATGTGGAGTAATAAAATGTTTTCCAATCTGTGCCAATTGCTTTGTTTACCTCGTACCACCCAATCACCATACAGTAAATTGTTTTTAGTTGAATAATATTGGCATGCTAATAATAACACACTTATTTTGTGTTATAGATCTTATGGCTTGTGGATACTGTATTGTTTGCAGCCCAAATTAAATCTTTAAACAATCCTTGCATAATCCTGCTTTGTCCAAACTATTGAATGCACTTTCATGATGCAACAAGAATAAACCTTGTTTAAAAGAACTTTCAAAATTCCTGTTTTAGTCCACAGAACATGACTTTTGTTTACACTCTATGTTCTCAAGACATCTGTGTTTTAAATCAGAGTGAAAACAAGCAGAAAACAATGTTCCTTCAGAACATTTACATCCAAGCAGTAGTCATGAGGCAAAACAAGCAGGATTGTGAACTACGTCATCCCCTCAGAACATGTGACATCCAACAAGAAACTATTTTTGATTAATTCTTGACTAAAACCCCTGACTCAATCTACTGTTTGTTCATTAATAAGCAGCTCAAGATTTCTATTCTGTGTGACGGTAAGAATCGTTCATCCTTTGAAGTTGACCTAGAGATGAATTAATATCAGACCCGATCTTGGTCCTTTGTTCTGGCAGCCTATTGTCTTGCACAATGCGTTGATCTAATATGGTATCTGATGCCATGACATAAAGCACACATTGTATGTTTCGGGGGTATGTGAATAAACGGTTGACTGATTTATTCCCCTTTCTTCTGTACATTTCGGCAGTGGAGAGGCCTTTCACTGCATGGTGTCTGCTCTCCCTTACCTCCAAATATTCTCACCGTCTTTCAGCTCTTATTATCTCTCTCAGTCATGTGCTTACTTTCCTGCTCTACGTGTATAAGCATGGATATTTTCCGATGACACAAAGCATCCCTGAATACCATTCGTGGGGGGGGATAAACAATCCTTTAGTCAAATTAGAATAAAGTGTCACTTTTTAAATGAAACCAGCCAGAATGGAGATCCTGCACTTTCCTCAAGCAACTGTAAAGCCATTCCACGGTGCTTTACTTCTCAATCACAAATGTCAGGGGTCAGGATAAGTCACAGATAAGAAGAGTAATGCTTAGTCGCAGCAACTTGACTCCAGATAATGACTTTGAAAGTAAAACCTGCACAGCAAACAGAATTGCCAGAAGACAGACTGTCCTTCCTGTATATTGAATGTGAGTTATAACTAGCAGACACGCAGAGATGATAATAATACAATAAATGCAGTCATATTTGTCACATGTCCCAAAAGGATTGCAGACTTATTGTCAGAGGATAAGTGCATCCAGTGATACGGTGTACAAATAGAAGACAAACAGCAGTTTCCTTACTTTTGTCCTAGGACATCCATGAATTGTTTAACTTTGATATTATCTGGAAAAATGTGTTTTTAGGTTAAGGTGAAGCTAGCACTGCTGCCTTTAACCCCAGTATGTTATTATCGGCTTGACTCTACAAAACATCTTCATTTAATTTCACAGTAGAACTAAAGTGCCTTTAGAATGGAACCACAAGTAATGCTTGACATAATCCTATGCTGAAATGGAAGGTCAAATTGCCCAAATATTGCCATGAATGTGATTTCTTTACATGTAATACAATACAATGGCGCTACAACAGAGGTATAAAAGAGCAAATACAAAATTCCGTGTAGCAAATAGCGTCAAAGTAGAGTGCAAGGATATTGTCATTTCATATGTTGTATGTCAAAAACATCAACATTTCCTTCAGTGCCTTTGTGTATTCATCCATTTCTCCCTTTATTAGATGGTCAGCCACTTTTCAGTTAAAGTGGAATCCATAGATCTCCCAGAAGATATGATGGGTTATGACATAGAGCTAGATGAGATGTTTAAACCCAGGGAGAATTAAGGGCTCAAAAGTCTAAAGTTTGGATGATGAATAGTTCCATTGGCAGACGCAGGAGCTCAGTTGCATGTGTTAAAGATGCATGAGTTCTACTCTGTCTGATGGTGCCAGCCAAAAGTTTTTTTTGAAAGGCAATAACCTTCGGGCTCACTGGAAAGCTCTTATTTTTTGGAAGAATAGATCGCTGAATTCTTGGGAGTTTTTTTTTTCTCAAAATTCCAAAAGTTTCAAGCTTGATATCTGAGGCACATCGAAACCGGAGAATAAAAGGAAGCAACAGAAAAACATACCCAATGACACGAAAGAAGATAAATCAGGCATAGACAAGTAAGCAAAGTATGCTAAATGAAAACCTGTTGAAGATCTGGTTTTCATCAGCCGTTATATTGCTACTATACCGTTCAAATTGAAAAAAGACTCATTGTACTGTGTCTGAAACCATGACGAGAGTTGCAATTTTACTAAGAATGTTTGAAAGGTGTTTGTACTTCAACCCAATGTAAAAATGCATTTAAATCCAATGTTCTTTAATTATTATACATTAATAGTACATGCAGGAAATGCTCGAAAACATAATAAATTTACTCATCAACAATGGTCCTTCTCTGTGAGCCATTGTGAAAAATTGTAAGGTGTGTGGGAAGCGAGTGCGTAAAAAGGAAAGGCAAAAACTTAAAATAACAAAACGGAGAATCACTGCTTTTTCTTTTGATAGCAACAAGGAAAGGCACCACAATGTCACCGTAGAGGCAGCGCCACGCAGAGCAGCCATCAAAGTACCCCCCCGCCGATCCACCTGCTCTTCCTGTCACTGCACTGCCTCCTGCAGGCGGACATGGGCGGCGCACCAGACCTTGTCAGAATATCTGAACCTCTCCCTCATTGCTTGGAAGTCACTGGAACCCCCCACCCTGGAAAACAACACGGGACCCAAGAGAACAACACAGGACGCAGGGGAACAACACGGGACCCAGGGGAACAACACGGACCCATGGGAACAAATGTGTTTTGTCACAAAGTGTTTTGTAAAAGCACTTTGTGACAACTGCTGATGTAAAAAGGGCTTTATAAAATAAATTTGATTGATTGATTGGACAACACTGGCTGTTAGCCAAGGACCACCTGGTAGGGGATGAGACATGTGGTAGGGGGTGGAGCTTGCCTGCTGGAGCCATATTTAGTGCCTTTGGCTGTGTGCACTCTGTGCTGGAGAGGACGTAGTGCCGCAAAAACCCTCCCATGCTAGGCCACCAGTACTTCTCCCAGAGTGCCTCCAGGGTCCGGGTGATGCCTGGATGCCCAGTTGCTGGTGTAGTGTGTGCCCAGGTCACCAACCAGCTCCGCATTCTCCGGGGGGCACGCAGGTGGCGCAGGCTCCCATCTCCCTGCCTGTTGAATATCTGCATCAATGTCCCAGAAGACAAGATCCACTATACCCCAAGGATAGGCGTGTCCACTTAGACATTCTTTGTACCTGCACAGTATGTCCGGGAGAGGCACTCGAAGAACAGGATCCATCTGGCCAAGTGGGAGTCCAGGCTCTGAGCAGCCCTGACCTGTTCCAAGTTCCGGTGTGACAGTGTCTCCACGCTTCCAGGGACAACTTCACTGCCAGTAGCTCATGGTCACCCATGTTGTAGTTGTGAAGAGCATTAGCAGGTCCAGGCGATGTAGCTGTGGAGCGGTGGGGAATCCGCCCTTTGTGTTGAGGAAGGCCTTCTCTGCCACAGGGGTCCAGTGGAGACGCTGAGGCCGGCCATCCAGGAACGGCATGAATGGTGCGGTGATGGTGCCGACTACTCTGATGAACCTGCGGTGGAAGTTGGCAAATCCAGTGAAGGCCTGTAATTCCTTGATGGTGTTCATGGACTGGCAATTACCTCATTGTCTCCACCTGCAGCACCTCCATCTGGATTGCTGTACCCCAGGAAGGAGACGGTGAGCTGGTAAAATAAGCACTTCTCGCCTTTCACATACCGCTGGTGGTTGTGTAGACGTTGTAGGACAGCACGGACATGGGCCACATGCTCCGGGTGTGTTGGGAAGTACACCAGGATGCCATCGATGTAACTTACAACTTACCTTCCCAACATATCCTGGAACACCTCGTTGAGGAAAGACTGTAGCACAGCAAGGGTTTGCCAACCCGTACGGCATAACCAAATACTCATAGTGGCCCGACGCCGTGGAGAAGGCTTTCATCCATTCGTCTCCCTTTCGGATCTGCACCAGCTTGTAGGCGCTCCGGAGGTCAAGTTTAGTGAAGAAGTGTGCCCCACTCAGCTGCTCGATGGTAGATTGGACGAGGGGCATCGGGTACCTGTACTTCATCGTGATGTTGTTCAGCACCCGATAGTCAATACAGGACTTCGGCTTTGGTGGGCGCAGCTTCTGGTAGGAGTTCAATTGGGGGACCTCAAACGGTGCGACGGCTGCCCAAGAGCAGATACCAGGGAGCGGTCGATTAAGATCCTCCCAGCACCGGAGTCAATCATGGCTGTGGAGGTATGAGAGGGAAAGCCACCAGACAACACAACTGAGCAGCCAAAAGGACCTGCCATGTTCTGTAAGTGCAGGGCACCTACTGTGACAGCCAGCGTTGCCGGGCTACTCACCGCCTTCCTGCTCCACGCCTGGGCCGAGGCGCACCCTGTCTAGAAATACCCTGTCTCACTGCAGAACAGGCACAGACCCAGCTGATTCCGCTGCTCTCTCCTCTGCAGTGAGCCTCGTTATCCCCAGTTCCATGGATTCAGGTTCTGGCTCAGCCTGAGAGGGAGAGGGATTGGCACAGTGGACCAGCAATGGTGCCCCTCAATTCCCGGGACCCGCCATCACATAGCGTCATAGGGCTATTATCGTGTTCACCTTCTCATTATCTGTATAATGTTCATCTCCAAAATACAATTCACATACAAATCACCATGACATCCCTCTGGATTACCATCATATTTTTCAGGCAAGGATCTCCTGAGGTCTCTCACCTGGGCACGGTAGATGCAGCAACACCGGCTGACTGAATAGGGCTCACCCCTCCCAACAGTGCTGCCATTTGAGATATCTTACCAAACGCTATTTCGAACCCAGTGATCTTTCCCTCCATGGTGTGGAGTCACTCGTCTTGCTCCGGCACACGACCCGGGGCTCCAGCTCCATCCCCGTGCCGACCCTGACTCATCTCCAATCAGGCATTGCAGGGACAATTAAAAGATAGCCCGAAAACAAACTGATCGAAAAATGGTTTTTAAAAAGTGCCTTACTAGGGACAGGTTATTCTGTGAGGTGCAAGGATCGCCAATTCGTAAAAAGGAGAGGCAATTATGAAAAATAACGAAGGAGAGAATCATGGCTTGTCTTTCTCTTCTAATGGCAACAAGAAAATGCTCCACACAGTCTCAAACTGAATGACACAATATACCGTGGGGTGAAGGTGAAAACCTGGAACTAATATATTAATCAGAATAACTAAATCAAATCAAGTGTGTTTGTGTGCAATGAGTGCGCTGCTGCCATCTGCTCCTGCTGGTGGTTAGTAGACCAGCGAGTCGTAGCACCAGAGAGGGAGAGGGCACACAGTGCCTCTCAGAGCAGCCTTCACAAAAATGCACCATTAAAATTAACATACACTATTTTTGCAGACTGTAATCTCTCATATATTGATTTCCAGTGTCTCTTGAGAAATGAGCAGTCATTAACAACAGAAAATTCCCAAAAAATTGCAGATCTGTTCATGTAATGGTAGAAAATAACATACAAATTAAATAGCTCTGTACAGAAGCCCTGAACTGTAAGGTGAGACATTGTTTTTGGTGCTGCAAGTTTATATTTTAATTTTGAGATAGTATCTTTAGTATTATTTTGAAATACCATCTAAGGTATTGTGTTTTTGAAGTTGGTGGCAACTCAGTTTAAATTTGTTTTGGTGTATCATAGCACTTTGTTTTACAAAGTGCTTCAGATGTTACCTTTGTAATAGTCTTAACACTAAATATGTAATGAATGTTGAAAGTGAATGGTGCTTTTGTAAATTGGAAAAATAAACTATAGTGCATTGATTTTGTGACTCAAACCCTATACAAATGACTGTGAGTACATGGTGAATTTCTTCATATTTATTTATATTTTTATGAAACAGATTATGATCTATATTTACAGAGATATTTATGAAAGACAGAGACCCTTCATTAAGACCTGAACTCATGCAGCAGATGCACATATGTACCAAATGTAGAGGTCCCCGTTCTCCTGAACAGTGCCATGATGACAGGCCAGAGGTGACATGTAGAATCTATGCTCTTTATAACAATTCATTCACTATTTGTTTTGACAATGTGTTCTTCCTTCTTTCTAACCTCATCATGAACAAAACATGTACTTACAGTTTTGGCCTATATCAATATTTACCTGGTATTGTGAAAATCATTTTATTTCATTTTTTTAGAGAAAAGGTGTCTTGGAAAAAAAATCTATATGGTTTTAAAAATGTGGAAACATTTACTCTAGACTGAAGATATGTTCATATTGTTGGGAAAATAAAACATAAAAAAATTGACAAATAAATTATTCAAACAATTCTTATTGATATGAACTGTATGTAACATCCCTGAAAAGCAGTGATAGCAAGTAACTGCGGGCAGATTTAGTGGGCCGTGCCTTAGTTGGCATGACATGGAGAGGAAATAAAGGACAAGAATCGCCAAATAACGTGGCTCAGGAGCTGGGATAAAAAACATTGAAAAGATATGCTGCCCTGTGCTTGCTTCTCTGTGAAGGGGATCTAGATGTGGGATATTGATAGGGATAATGTATACCGCTAGCACAAATGAAGTCCATACACAAAAAAGTGCCCATTCACTTGCATTTCTTTAGATCAAAAGGAGCCTCAAGAATAAAACAAAAATAAAAACATCAATGATTTAATGGAAAATAATGAAAATAAATAGAATCATGAAAGATTGTTTCAGTAAAGGATTTATCGCCAGTGTTTACTTCATTTTCTCTTTCTCAAATTTATCCGGCATGTAAAATTCCATGTTGGGACAACAACAGGACAGTGAAATCTGATAGCCCAAAGAAAACGTCCATAAATGATGCAGCATAATGTATGGAAAATCTGTCACCTTGCTCTATCTGTGTATGAGTAAAGCATCTTGTATTATGGAAAATTTTACGTAGGGAACCAAAACCAAATAAAATCTTTCTAGTTACCTATAAAACTTGACAAACATTTACATATCTCGTGACCTTGCAGTGATTATTGGGAAATAACCTGGGAAAAGGGAAATTGTTTCCTGTGGACAATATGAGAGGGAGCAGAAGGAGGGATATTTTAAAATAGTATCTGAGATGCAACTCATGCAGGCAGTCACGCTGTGAGCTTCAGACCTATAAGAGGGGAGTAAAACCAAATCAATCTATGCCGGAGGAACTTCTGCTGCATCCACGCCAGATTACTTGTAGCTTCTCTTTCTTGCAAGCCTCGTCTCCATAGGTTTCCTGGAGGGATTTATGGTGCTAGTAGAGGAGAAACCTGTCATCTATCTGCTCCAATGCTTCTGAGTGAGGAGTCTGATCTTCTCTATTGTCATAGGTGAGCCAGATGAACCTTCTTGTGCCAGCCGACATTTTTTGCAAAACCAAGGTAAGAGACTGAGTTACTTTGCTTTTGTGATGAAAATACATATTTTTTTATTATTTGTATACAGTAGCATTCTTTTTTTCCTGTGGTTTAACTCTGGTATGACACAATGCGAATAAGACAGCTCAATTATCCTTACCCCTAATTTGAGGGTGGGATGTTTTATTTGGGGATTTAGTAGTATGGTGTATCAGACTGTACATTTTCAGTGTATAAATGTATAAATGTAGGATGTGAGGAAAATAGACTAAACAGCAAAGACAGTTTTGCAGTTTTGTATACTGTAATGTGACTAGGGAACATATCTGTACGAAAGTTTATCATTGGTATCACAAAATTGCATAAAATACACGGCCCATCTAAAGAAAATGGGAAATCTCCAACCTGAATACATGTTTTATCAAAACCAGGAGGTGGGAAGATGTATAAACAAAAAGAAAAAAACATTTTCTGGTTGAATGGATTTTATAACAGTATAGTAAAACTAGTTAGTGCTACTCGAGGACTCACAGTGTAGCAAACTCAAAATGTGTTTTCAATTTTAAAGGGTAGATAGGATTTCACACAGTTGAGTAAACACACCACAATTGGCCCCTGTGAAATACGTTTCCTGTCCCTTAGCTAAAATGTGAATTAGACCAGTGATCAGCTACTGCAGTACATCCACAATGGGTAATGTGAGCAAGTGTAGAAAAGACTGGTCTTTAAAACCATGCAGAACCCACATGTGGTTTGTTACACTGTGGATCCTACAAATATAGCCCAGCATATAAGGCCATCTCTTCGAAGATGTAGGGGACCCAGCATGCAGGAGCCCGGTTTACAAATATCTACGGGGCCCAGCATGCAGGACACCTATCTACAAATATTCTTGTGGGTGGGGGGGCAGCATGCAAGACCTTGGTCTAGAAATATGTACTCTAAAAGAAAAATGTGAAACATCTGGGGAGGCCCGAGGAGAGGTTTGGGAAACACTGCCCCATGGTCCTGGCCCCCAGTGAACTGCTTATAGTCACTGGCCCTAAAACACTGATTTATTGTAGCCACATGGAACATATTAATCTGCATTAGGATACACATAAACAGTAATAATGCAAAGTTACACATCAATGGTCTGTTTGTATGAAGACCATGGTAAAACACCCTTTATAATGCTCTACAAAACAGACATAATTGTATTGTGTATAACAGATGTTTTTGTTAACTTTAAGTGAATTATATAACACTACAATAGATATCTGTGGCACAAATCCTATGTAAGTCTGGAGACATATATTAGCATTTTTTTGTATCATAAAGATTATTTTAATATGATGTCCTTACTTTTATAAAACCCTTATCATGATAATGTGCCATTTATTAAACAAATCCTATTTAGGTATGTGTAATACACCCAAGATATGCATTTTCAAGACAATAGTCAAGTAATTCATTGTGGTCTTTGTTGAGACTTAATAATCAATTTCAGATAGTTTTGGACAATTGTTGTATGATCCACAGTAACGCTAATATAGCTCTCTGAACTGTATTTGGAAACAAAACCAAATCATGGATTCCAATAACACCTTGTTTACAGCACGCTTAAGGTTTATGGACACAAATGTACAATTATGTTATTTGGGTGAAGAATCCCTTTACGTGGGTATACATATGAATAATGTGCTACATTTGAAACATATGTGTGCTTGTGTGGACAAGGAACTAGAACATCAGTACAGCTGGTGCAGCCACAAGTCATTACTGACAGACAGCAAACATTAGGCACTTAACTCAATTAAATGGCCATAAGCAGGGCAATGTCCCATTGTTTTTCGTGGTGCATGGGGATTTTATACAACCAATTTTTATAAAACCAATTTACATTTTGATTACAGTAATTTAGAAAGCATTCTTATCCAAAGCAACTTACGGTATTCTATAAGTTGGCATGGAAGAACTTGGGCAATGAACACCACACATGTTGCAGCACTGTTGATAAGTTGGGGATGGCATTGATAGACCAACTGAAAAGGTTGACTGAATGTTCATTTCAAACAGGGTCCCATCATAACATATCAGGGGAATAGGGGACTGCCAGGAAGGAAAAGGGGACAGAGAGACTCATAGGATGTGGAGGGAGAGGAAAAAAGGGTCGAAGTGGCAAATAAGGAGACAAAAGGGAAGAGATGCAGCAGATGGGAAGGATGATAAGTGAGTGCAGTAGGAGAGAGAGTAGGTTGATGTGGTTGACCACGTTGAAAACAATAAGCAAGAGTCACAGGAAAATATGTCCACAGACGCCATGTAAAGATTAGGTCAAGCACATTGCCTTGTGAATGCTTGGGGACAGTCAAATGGTGAGATCTAAAGGATTGAACAGAAATGGGCGGAATGGAATGAATAGAAGACAGACGAAGAGAGGTTAATAAAGTTGTCCTGTAGTATGAATGGCGAGCCATTGACAGGAACTAGGCTTTTCAAGGTGTCATGCTTGTCATCTAGTGGACTATACATAAGGCCATTGAATGGACAAGTCACATTAGGAACATGGAATTCAAATGGCAATTTGGAGTGGAGAGAAAGTCCGAGAAAGTCTGCACTTTGGACTAGCTCTCTAAATGTTACATTAAAGACACTGCCTCTGAATTAGCGGCGTCATTGTTTCAGCAGCTGAGGGCACAATGTTGCTGCAGTATGCCACCTAGTTGTGATATGAGCCCTGGGAACTTGGCAAAAAATAATAACAATAAAAACATCTGGCTCTTGGCTGAATGGGAAAGCACTTAACAATTACAGCAGAAGTAGACTACACAATTACAATTTTTATGTAGGAATTTATTATGAAAATCCAAAATGTTGCTGAAGATCCATTTGAAGAAAAACAAATTCTTGACAGTCTCACTCCACACGATGGCACCACAGTAATGTCAGTACACTATAACAATTTGGTTCTCACATGGCCAAACAGACTCCCACGATAACTCTAGATCAGAGATCGAGATAAGAAAAATAAGGCCAGTGCCTTGCCCTGGACAGCACTGTGGTTGTGCCCCAATAATGTAAAGGGGTTCTGGAAACAATATAGCTTGACTGTAGGTTAAAAGTTCACTCAGGCTGTAATACAATTATTCCTAGGAGTCACTCTACAGTAACTTGCCACCAAGGATTTGGGGAGTAAGTAGTAAATATTGTTGCCATGATTCATTGTGATCCAGCGAGTCCTTGTGGAGCCTGTGCTGTGACTTCAATCAAGGTAGATGGTAGGTGAATGCATTTCCTCCGGCACATAAGGATTCTGGTTTAAACTTTCTGTTTAAATGAGCAGTGTGATAGGGACCAGAATGTCATTTAGTGTGCTTCTCTTTTTAATGATTCTACTGGGAGTTGCTGTAAAGAGCCAGGACCTTTAGCACAAATTGGATATCATTGGGGATAAAAAACAAGGTGTAATTAAATAAATAAACACTTTTAGACTATTAGGAAGTGTTATAATGTGAATGCTTATTCAGGCACTGTTTCGCAAATGTAGGGGTTCCTAAGGAGTATCGGGTACAGAGTGTGTGGGAATTAGGGGGAACAAGTGTGAAGAATAGGATAGCTGTGATGGTAAAGCTGTGTACCTTTTACAGCTATTTCAATTGGAGAACTGTGTCATTCATCACTAATGGATTACTCTATTAAAGACAGCAGATCGAAAGTTCCAAACGCTGCCAAAGATCAGGAATTTCCAATAGGTGGTGTGGGAAATAGACGCTAGATTGGAACAGCCGCAGCCATGAAGTTGGAAGCGAAAATTTGAAGTAGAGAACGGAATAGGAAGAGAAAAAAGTATAACATTATAGTTGCTGAAGATAAACAAGCACAAAATTCAATTAAAAAAAACAGGTAAGATCCTCAAGTGCGGATTTGAGCTGTAATGTGCAAGGGGGAGCAAGCACAAAAGCAAAAAGAGCAAAACATTAAGATAATTAGCAAAAGGATAGCATTTTTATACCTAAGCAAAAGGCAAACAAACACACGAAACACACAACATAATGCAAACAATAATCCACAGTGCGTGAGCAACATAAATAGTGCAACTTAAATAGTGTCCTCGGTGATCGGTAATGAGAAACAGGTGCACAAAAGTGGTGTGCATTCAGAACGAATGCTGGTGGTGCAGATTGGTGGTTAGTACACTAGTGAGATGGAGCACATGAGGGAAGTCTCCGAAGGGGACCAGATAGGTCACTCAACAGATCTGCTTTGGTTTTGTTTGTTGTGTATTAAATTAAACTGAAGCAAATACAAATACCTACAGTGTTTTAGAGCATTTTAACAGTTATAATTATACTCTTTAATGAAGTGCATCTTTTAACTTCAACAAAAAAAGAAATAAAAAAATATTATTGTGCTCTCCGAAGCTATTTACAGTTAGTTCTAGAAATAATTGGAAACTGACACAGATTTTGTTATTTTGCCAGTTTACCAAAATATATTATTGTTACAGTAAATAATGAATATTTGCAGTGTATCAGCTTTTATTTGAGGGTATTCACAGGAAGGGTTTAGGAATTACAGCTCTTTAATATGTAGCCCCCTCTTTTTCAAGGGACCGAAATTAATAGGAAAATTGACTCAAAATGACAGGTGTGGTCAAAGGTTCTCTCAATGCAAGTGAAACATGCCATCCTTAGGCTGCAAAAAAAATACTCCATCAGAACGATAGCAGGAAGATAGGGACTGTCGGTACATTCTGAGAAAAAAGAAATTACTGGTGAGCCCAGCAACACAAAAACGCCTGGACGTCCATGGAAGACAACAGTGGTGGATGATCACAGTCTCCTTTCGATAGTAAAGAAAAACCCCATCACAACATACAGCCAAGTGAAGAACACTCCAGGAGGTAAGCATATCCATATTCAAGTCTATCATAAAGAGAAGACTTCACAAGAGTAAATGCAGAGGGTGCAAACTATTCAAAAGCCTCAAGAAAAGAAAGGCCAGATTAGACTTTGCCAAAAAAATCTAAAAAAGCCAGTTCAGTTCTCGAACAGCATTCTTTGGACAGATGAAACTAAGATCAACCTGTACCAGAATGATGGGAAGAAAAACGTGTGGAGAAGGCTTGGAACGACTTTTGAACCGAGGCATACCACATTATCTGTAAAAACAGTGAAGGTAGTGTGATGGCTTGGGCATGCATTGCTTCCAGTGGCACATGGTCACTTGCGTTTTTTTATTATAGAACAGAAGTATTTGGATAAATTCTGTAGTGTATAGGGTTATATTGTCTGTTCAGATTCAGCCAAATTCAGTATAGACGGCCACTGTTCACTTTACAGATGAACAATGACCCAAAACATCCTGCAAAATCAACCCAAATTTTTTTTATAAAATTTTTGATTGTGTTAATTTGTCCAATTACATTTCAGCCCCTGAATTAAGGGGACTGTGTATAAAATGATTGCAATTCCTAAACGTTTCATACAATATTTTTGTTCAACCCCTTGAATTTAAGCTGAAAGTCTGCACTTCAATTACATCTCAGTTGTTTCATTTTAAATCCATCGTGGTGGCGTACAAAATTATGTGAATTGTGTGTCCAAATATTTCCGGACCTACTGTAATTGAATACAGCTCTGGAAAATATTGAGACCACTTTTCTTAAATCAGCATCTCTACATGTATTGCAGCCAATCCATTCCAGTGTCTGTTAAATTCCAACACAGACACACCTCATTTAACTTAATGAGGTACTGATTAGGTGATAACCTAAACCCAATCTAATTTAACAAGGAAAAGTATTAAACTCGCTGCTGTGGTCATCACTATCCTCTTGCAATAGGACCAGCTGGATGGCAAAAACAGTGCAAGTAGTACCTCAAAGGTAATTTGAAAAAGAAAATCTATTCAGCATGATAAAAGAATTGAAAGGAAAAGCTTTGAGTGAGAAAAATAAGGCTTCAATTCTGGCTTTACTGGCAGAGGGATACAGTGAGTGTCAGATTGCTTCCATCCTAAAAATTTCGAAGACCGAGATGACCGTCAACTCATTTGAAAGTCACTCAACAACCGTAGGATGAAATTAAGTGACCTATACAAAAAAATGGCAAACAGCAGCTGGCGTGAAGTTCATGGCAAGGACAGTTCAAAACAGGCTCCTATGGGCAGGGCTAAAGTGGTGCAAAGCTAGAAAAAAGCTCTTCATCAATGAGAAGCAAAGAAGAACCAGGCTGAAGTTTGCAAAAGACCATAAGGATTGAACGGTAGAGGAATGGAGTGATGTCATCTCTGACATGTCAAATTTTCAGCTTAGTCCAACACCTGGTCATCTACACATTAAAGACCTGATAAAGCCTACAAGACAGTGTCTTGCACCCACTGTGAAATTTGGTGGAGGATCGGTGATGATCTGGGGATACTTCAGCAAGGCTGGAATCAGGCAGATTTATCTTTGTGAAGGACACATGAATCAAGCCAAGTACAAGGTTATCCTGGAAGAACACCTAGTTCCTCCTGCTCTGCCGATGTTCCCCAAGTCTAAGAATTGTTTTTTAAAACAGAAATGTTAATTTTCTCAAACACATACCTATGAATAGTAAAACCAGAGAAACTGATAATTTTGCCGTGGTCTCTTAATTAAACTCCAGAGCTGTATACATATTCATGAGAACGGAACTCAAACATACTATGAATCATATAGGGGCTCCTGATGGAACAGAATAGTGCAAATGTAATACGCGCCTGAGACGGTAGCAGGTTGAATAGTCAACAAGTGAAGACAGACAAGACAAACAGTAAATACCCTGGTGATTATACAGATGGCTGGCAGGTGTGTGTAATGACAAGACAGGAGTTTGAAGGGGTGTGTTCACTCAGTGGCTCCAAATAATCCAGAGGTGTCGGACATCGGTTCCAGAACGGAGGTGGAACAGTTGCAACCGGCGGGGTCGGTTGCAAAGATGGAACTGAACGAGGAACAGTTACAGTACCTTCGGAAAGTATTCAGACCCTTTTACTTTCTCCACATTTTGATGTGTTTTAAACTACATTTACAATAATTGGATGGCAAAATGTATTTTTGCCATCAATCTACAAAAAAAAGATAATTACACAGCAAAAACAATCTTTTTGAAATTTAAAATGAAAAACTGAACTATTTCATGTACGTAAGCACTCTGATCCTTTGCAATGACACCAAATTGGGCTTAGCTGCATCCAGTGTCCTTTGGTCATCATGAAATGCTTCTACAACCTGTGACGATTTTAGTTTATTGTGACACTCAATCGGCCATTTGACCATGCCCCTTTTTAGGGAAAAGGAAGCGTACGCTGTCATATACTTAGTTTGCAACTGATCCTTTTCACATCGTTATTGCAACAATTTTTCTATGATTTACAGTACTGTGCAAAAGTCGTAGATACCTCGAAGGTAAACTAAGGCAATTTTTTTGGGTAGTGTTTTCATAAAAATAAAGCACTTCGCAAATAAATACAATTAAAAGCATTATCCCCAAATAAATACAATTAAAAGCATTAACTTTTTTTAGATAGACAAAAATTGATTGGTGCATTATATTTATTTAGACGGATTTATGTTGATAAGTGCATTATCTTAGTTTAGATACATTTTGATTGACCAGTGCATCATCATGCCCTTCAGTCTCCCTCCTGTTACCTGGAACATCTACTCCAAGCAATAGCCAGAGAATCCTTACTCGGACATCTATAGTACTCCTACTTGATAGGGGTGCTATCTGGGAAAAAAATATTTTTAACAACATGATTGATAGCAGGAAGACATTCAAAGTCCCGGAGGGTAAGTAGGGTCCATAGAATTGTGGGCTGCATGTAACAGTTTGACAAAATGGGCCTTAATGTCTGTAAAAGGCTTTGTTATTATATATTATAGTCATACACAAATTTAGATTCTACAGTTATCATTGCATCCATATATGTTCACATCCATACATCCATCCCCTGTAGAGGGGACTTTAGAGTAGTTTTGAATCAGATTTTTTTACCTAATTCAAACAGCTACCTGTCCTTCAGCAAAGTAATTTAATGAAATACTCAGTACAATGTTCATTTGTGGCCCAACAAAACAATAACATAATATTGTAGATTTACTGATTCTGGCCTAATATACTTTTTTTATTAAACAGGAGGTAACTCATTTAAAATGAAGAACCACCGCTCCCTGGAAACACCCCAGATTACAGGATGTCCAGCGGATTGGTGTAGACCTACATTCTTTTAAAATCTGAAGAGGATTGCAACAATGGAGGACAACTGAAATTCCTCACCAATAATGGAAAGATAATTGCATACCATGACTGCATGACGGGGTGAGTACCAACAGTACGTGTATTCACAACGACCACTCCAATGACCTGCTGTAACAGTTCTGTAAAGCGGCAGGTGTTGATGGCCCCAATTGCGGAGTACCCAATGTAGGTTTATTTAAACAGCAAAATGAATATGGCAGGGAAACGTGGTCGTTGGACAGGCTAGGGTAAAAAATACTGGAGATCCAAAACACAAGTGAAGGTACAGAAGAGTAGACAAAGGTTATTTCAGCGACGGGCTGAATGGTCATTCATGAAAAGAACCAAGTCTAGGAATGGTGGATTTACTCTAAGAAAGCAAACGCTAAGAACTTAGTAGTGTGCAAAGCAATACCATACAATCAGTGAGAGGAGTGAGACAGAACTAGATTATGTGATACAAAAGAACAGGCAAGTGACAACGGGTGCTTTGTATTCAGGTGATTGTGAGGCTGGAATAGTGCAGCGTTCAGGTGGAGTGGAAGGCTGGGATTCAGAGAGTGAGTAGGATTCAGATGACAGGAGGCGTGCACAGGGAGGTGAAGTGGACACAGACCTCACACCCAGTGACTGGAGACATGAATCAATGGCATCTTGAGATTAACTACCTGGATGACAAGTTACCCCGACTACATTGAGGGGAGGCTCAAAATGCCGGGCCTGAATCAGATGCTGGTCCGCAAGCTTACATGAAACACGCACAGTATCTGGGTCCATCTCCTGTAATCTCATAGGACCAGTGAATGTGCCAGTCTCAAAAATACTTACCTCTTACAACACTCAGGTTAGGCTCAAAATACTTACCATGATCTCTTATCTAACCTGAACACAATGACCGTTAGATCATCTTGTGAAATAAAGTGAAATTTACACTTTTGTTTTCACAGGTGCACCTCCAAACGTTTCTGTCATGCAAGCTATGCTGTTAGTATCACCTGGGCCCTACTGCAATGTTTCATCTTCCTTGTTCAATGAGATGAAGATTTAACCAATGAGAGAGTGAATACCATAGGGCAAGTAGGCTAGTGGGAATCGCAGAACCAGAAATGGATCAGGAGTTTCAAGTAAAAAATAAAAAGATATATAAAGAATGTGGTTTTGTGTAAAATATCACATTTCTAGTAATCTAAAAACATTTATGCTTTAATTGAAATTGTACATATTTATAACAAGCCAGTTTGGTCCTTTGCCTGTGCTTAAAGTCAGTTCAGGTTTTACACTAGCTGAGCTCTGGAATATAGAGTCTGGATGATATCCATCCCTAACATGTGAAATCTTGTATAAATTCAGCCACTTCACGGTTTTCCACTTAATCCTGTTTAGAGGAAGCTGAAGTTGGCCCATCAAAGTCATGGAATGTCCCCTTCAAGATGTTTAATATATTTATTGCAGTTCTTTTCTGGCTTCCAGTATGCAGTATACTCTTGTCTTTGTACCTTCTAAAATGAGGAATGTGTAAATCAATAAAATCATGAAATAACTGGTCTCTGAGGTATTGGTACATTGGTGAAATGAAACCTTACTCCCTGACAATCCTTCAATTTGATACACTTCCCCACAACCATTTGTCACATATATGCAGGGTTTAAATTGGAATATGGGTAACCCTACTTTCTACTTACCAGTTGTATCTAAAGTGTTAAACTACTGGCCAGTGGAAGAACAGGAACTCAGCTCCCACTGAATTTTATTTTGACCGTTATGTGCAGGAGCACAGCAACTGCTGGCTCCGGCCCAATTTAAACTCTGGATCTATGCTTCCAGTTGGACTACAAGTAATGACACATTTAACTGTAGTCAATTAAATTGCAGTCAGAATACACATTTTCACTGTAACGAATAACAAGTTATTTTAGTATTTGGAGCCATCAAGCATTTTTTGTTTAGCTAACTAGCTTATAGTAACAATTTGTAATTATCTATAGCTAGAAAGATACAGTCTGTAAGTCAACACATCTACTACTTCACCAGGCATTACCATACAATTCAGTGAAAACATGGTATATGAATAAGTTGCTAACTCAAATTTGCAATTGTAGCTATGATTTGTAGCTACTGACACACAAGTATTTGCCTTGATGTTCTGCACAGGTCTTACCTAAAAACAGCCTACGTTTCGGCAAAGTTCTAAGGAATTGCCTTGGGCAAATACACAACTGATGACGTGTTGCCAAAGTGGTGTATGATTTAGGAAGGCACTCGCCTGTCTATAAAATATCTCACACTTCACAGTGCATCTCAGAGCAAAAGCCAAGCCGTTAAGTCAGTGGAAATCTGGGTAGACCTCAGAGATCTGAGCAAGCTTATAAAAAATTTACTGGCCCATTGAATAGTGGGCCCCATTGTGAAATGAAAGATCTTTGAAACCCCCAAGAGCTGACCTGGGTGAGCCCTAATCAGGAAGGTGACCAGGGACCCAATGGCCACATTGACAGGGTTTTCTGCAGCGCTCCAACAAACAGGGCTTTATGTTAATGATAATGGTGCCGGGCATCTAGGTTTTCTGAAGGAAACATTTGAGGCTTGTGTTGTAAAACACTAAAAGCTCTTAAAGACATAGTGATATCCAATAGTGAAAATGTAATATTACATTACAAGATTTCTCCTTATAACTTTTGTAGCCTAATGGATAAGAGTGTGATTTGGAAGGGGAGGCATTGGGGAATGTGAGGTTTGCAGCACACTGCACCTATCTACAGAAAGATTTCACTGTGCATGCAGGGAAATGCTTAAGATAAATTCTTAATCAGGAAGACATAAGGAATCTCATAAAGCTAACCCAAAAAAACACGGGTTCATGGTTTAAAAAACATATTTCAGTAATCTTGACTCAAACGTCTGCATGTTATTGTACACTACCAGATGAACACCCATACCAGACTTTTATTATTGTAGTGTGCATATTCTTTTTAGTCTCTTAGGGCTGGACATATATCGAAAGAAAGAAATTAAGGTACAATTTGTCTAGTACTGAGGAAGACTATCAAAATGTTTATGACTTGACAAAGATCCCATTTAGATGAACATTTTTAACATTTTTTATGTGTTCAAATTAATTCAACAAGGTGCCATACCAGAGTTGCCAAAATTATTTTCCTCTTTGATTCGTTTCACCTGAAATGTTGTGCAAACTTATCGCTGTGGAAAAAAATCTTTGGTTGGCAGTACTGTGCCCATCTGCTCTCTGCATGCAGAAGAACAATATTTTGAAATAATGCATGTCCAGGTTAAGCAATGACATCGCCTGCACACTTTCTAACCTTTGAGTCAGTACCTTGATATGCTGTTGGGCAGATGACAGGCCAATTGCTCTTTTTGTAGACGGTACAATGCATTGCAGTTTACAGCAGGCATATGCAGACAGCCAAAATAACATTAAACAACCTCCTTGGACCTGTCTGTATTAACTAGCCTACCGTGTTATTTTGACTGGACAAGGGCAACAGTATGCAACTGCAAATGTCAGCCTAGTCGGGCATCCAGTGAGTTGGTCTGATGGGAAGCCATTATGTTATCACCCTCACACTGACTCAGCAACATTAGAGGAATAATCAAGAACAACAGAAATGCACATTTGTGATGATGACATGGATCGAAATGTGACATTTGTTATTAAATCAATTAGGTGTTAAATTTGCTGAAAAGAAGAGTATAGTAACACTTTGATTTACTACAAAAATGCAACTAGCAATTGAAGACGACACCAAAGGTTTTACATTTTTATTTTATGGTTATGAAGCTATATACACTGCCTCATCTTTACTCAAATGCCTATGGCAAATCCCAAATGTCATTATTTAATGCCAAAATTCATGAGATCCACCAGCAACTGCCAAATACTACAGTTTGTCTCTCTCAGGTCTCTCAGCCACTTTCTCGTGCATTTTCGAGTTTTACGGTTCCTTCTGTTGCTGAAATATCTGACCTTATTCAAAAGTCAACGCCAACTTCCTGTTAGCTAAACCCTCTACCTACCGCCCTGGTAAAAGCCTGCTTACCCTCTCTCTCTTCTCCCTAATAGCTGCCATTATACATTCTTCGCTCACCTCTGGCACTGTTCCTTCACCTCTATAATCTGCTGCAATAACTTCTATACTTAAGAAACCTGGTGCAGACTCCAACAGTTTCCATAACCTCCGTTTCTAACCTGCCTTTTCTATTTAATATACTCAAAAATACAATTGCATCTCAGGTTCATGCACTCTTGTCTGACAATATCCTCTATGAAGAATGCCAATCTGGCTTCCGCCCCTGCCACAGCACTGAAAAAGCAATGGTAAAAATCACTAATGATCTTCTCAAGGCAGCTGACTCTGGACTATTAACCATTCTCATCCTCCTTGATCTGAGTGCAACCTTTGACACCATCTCTCATAACATCCTCCTTGAAAGACACTAAATTGGTATAACTGACCTTTGGACTGGTTTAAATCTCTCTGGCCGTACTCAATTAATTCAACTCTGAACTTCCAAATCACATCCATCTCCTGTCATTACCAGTGTTCCCCAGGGCTGTCCTCGGGCCCCTTCTGTTCATCATCTATCTACTTCCTCTTGGTCATATCTTTTGTAAATAGAATATCTGTTTCCACTGCTATGCGGATGACACCCAGCTATACCTGTCAACTAAACCTAAATCAATCCGCCCACCCACCTCTCTCTCTGATTGCTTGATAAAAATCAAATCCTGGTTTTCCTGCAACTTCCTCAAACTAAACAATGACAAAACTGAGGTTCTCCTCATTGGCACCAAATCCACTTTGACAAAACATGACAGTTTCTCGCTTTCCATTGATGACGCCTCAGTTTCTCCCTCGCCCAGGTTAAGAGTCTGGGTGTCATCCTCGACAGCACACTTTCATTTCAAGCTCACAATAAAAATGTCATCCAGTCTGCATACTTCCATTTACGTAACATCAATCATCTCTGTCCGTATCTCACACCCACTAGTACAGCCATTCTTGTTCACACCCTGGTTACATCCCGTATTGATTACTGTAACTCTCTTCTCTTCGGTGTTCCTCTCAAACTTTTACAGAACTTCAACTGGTTCAGAACTCTGCCACTTGTATTATCACCAGAACATCTTCTATTAATCACATCACTCCTGTTCTTCAGCAGTGACATTGGATCCCAGTAAAATACCACATTGATTTTAAGATTCTGCTCCTCACCTTCAAGACCATTCACAACCTCGCTTCTCTACCTCACTGACCTCTTTCATATCAACATTCCCACACATATTCTTAAGTCTTCTTCTATTCACCTCACTGTACCTCTTGCCCCTTTGACCAGTATGGGGTTTATAGTCTTCAGCCGCTCTACCCCTCGCCTCTGGAATTCTCTTCCACTACACATCCGTAACATCAACTCGCTTTCCAGTTTCAAAACCTGTCTGAAATCTCATCTTTTCACACTGGCATATCAAACATGATCACTATTCATCTGCTTTTAGCAATGTCTGTTTGTTTTTAGGTGACCTTGAGTGCTTAGAAAGGTGCCTAAAAATAAAATGTATTATTATTATAATGTATATTACATTTCACCACCGATTTCACAACTTTCCCAGGGCAACAATGAACTTCCATTTCCATTTCTTTCAGTGCCTATACATGATGGTTTTACTGTGTCTTCCCTTGGCCATGGGAGAGCCTGGTCCATGCAGACACTCAATCACCAGGAATCACCTACTAACCTTAAGGCGCCTGGTGAGTAGTGCAGCTGGACTGAACCAATAAAAATTATCTCACTCAGTGTAATGACTGATATAAACAAAAGTCCACCCTGTTACGGTCCATCCTGTATGTTTTTATGGTGTTTTTAATCATAACATAGTAATATTAGCCAACATACATATTATTTTTGTTAACATTTAATGAGTACAAAGAGGTAGGGGTTATATACATTATGTATATAAGACAACTTGGACGAAATCCTACACCTATTCATTGTTATCTTAAAATAATGTTACATTAAGACCCATAACAGGGTGAAAATCATAAAGTTGTATAGCATTTGCCTGTTGAGATCTTATTTTATGTGCCTCAGCTTGACCAATATGCTTTTATTTTATGTTCCTAATATTTACAATATAAAAAATATTTTGTTGAACAGTTGTAGGAATGAGTAGTAGGAACGACCAGAAACTCCTTCAAATTGAATTAGAGGTTTCATCGGAAAGTGAAAAAAATATACATTTGGATGGCATTGTGTATGTGGAGATGGCTACACTTAGGGGTAACAAACTATAAGGAAATGAAATGACTACGGTTGACAGATCTTTTGTTAGTTAATCAAATGTTTTTTTTTTTTTTTAAAGTGGTATTTTGCTCTGTTAGCAGGGTAAAATGGAGGGTTAGTTGCCCCACTATTTTCCCGAATGGAGGTTTATGCCATAGGGTTTCACAGGAATGTTCCTCTTAAATTTTTTGCTGAACTGCAAATTAATTAACAATTTTTCTTTAACTTTTTCCTTACATTCCATTTTATACAGTCACAATGGAAATAAAACTGGATATAAAACTCATTATAATTTAAATAAGTCAGGGGTTTAAATTCCAGCAGTCTTTAGAAACACAACCAAATGGTATTAATTAGTTTGTAATACTGTAAGCTATTCATTACATTTTTAACTCTCTTGTTGGGCCAATATAATTTCTGAAGGACCTTCTCGTAAACAGACAAGAAATCTATAGAATTTCATGTTGAGTTAGCCTGGTTGCTTGTGAGGTTTGGACAGATAATTTTAGGTGGTGTTTCATAAAACTATAAAATAAGTCTATGCCTACCAACTGCCTTCCTTTATTGAATAGTTTTTTTTTTATAAATGAGTATATTTTAATTGAACTGACATGCTATTACCAGTCATTTGTTGTTTAACCCGAACATGTTCAATAAAGAAACGTGGTTGGCAAGGATAGACTGGTTTTACATTTTTATGAAGCACAACTTGAAATGATAATGAGAACTGTACAAAAAGAAAGGAAGGAAACTTCAGTGAAACAGTATGACATAATCTTTCATTGGAAAGAATAGGGGGGCAACTTATCCCATGCCAGGGGATGGGGCAACTTACCCCAGTAAAATAACCAACAAATATAAAGCATTTCCAAATACATACTTGTTTTCCAAACGTAGATTTTTTGTGTCAACAATTACACATTGATCTTGGCGGGGGGGGGGCGTGTTTGTCCATGTTACCCAAAGCCTAACCACCATCCTTCATAGAAGATCACCAGTGAATTCATCAATGGGCTACTTGAACACTTCATCCCTATGTACAGGTATGCTGTAAATGACTTTTGCCAGATATGTTGATTTCTGCATTTATTTTTGTTTTACATAGATGGATAACCAGTTGCAGAATGGATGCTCAATAACCTACACATTTACTGAGCGGAGAAATTTGGTAAGGCATTTTTTATGCAGAAATAACATAAGACATCAAAATTAAAGAAGAGCATAATGTTGTGCTAAGTTAACTACTTGTTTTTATCTTTTACATAAGATATTACAGTTTTGCTCAGGTTTTTTAAATATTTAAGGACAGGGGTAGAAAGTATAGACAGTCCACCAGACAACATATTTCAGTTTAATAAGCAAGGCAAAAAAATAAGCATTCTCATACTGATGGCTAGACCAGAGCAAATCAATAATATCTAACGTACATTTTATTACAACTAACAGGAGTTTGAGTGGCTCTTCTTCCATTCCCTATCAGAGTAAATGCTGCTATGTGAAAGCTGCCCTGCCCTGCATCCTGGAGCTTCTGACCAGCCACTTCAGATTCACCCGGGGATCAGAAAACCACAGCTATGTCCTATCTCTGACCGGCCTCATCCACAACATCTACTCCCAGAAATGTGTACCACAGATTAACGAGGAGCTGGAGGTGATCACATTTTCTTTAATGATCCAGCTAATGTAAGGCATTTGTAATTTTAACTATTTTGTACTTGTAAGATATTTTTGATAAAAAAGTTAATTAACACCTCAACACAAATCCATAAAACACTGGTATAATTGTCTGTTTGAACAGCCCGCCCTTCTCTGACTCTGTTAACCAGGACGACCCAGCGAGCTTCGGGATGTCCTTCCGCAGTACCCCGGTGGAGGCCCTGTGGAGGGTTCACGGTGTCCTGTCTGAGTACCTGGAGCTGGTGACCAACAGTGACTCACCGTTAAACTGGATCTGTCAGCAGGAGTACAAAGACACTGCCCGGCCTACAGAAATCTCTCTCACTACAGGTAGGACCACCTCTTCAATGTCCGCAGAGGTTCCCTGACAAAGGCATGAGATAGTTTTCACAGACTGTAATTGTAAAATAGAATAATCTAGTATGGCTATTTTAGGAAGGTATCTTCCATGAACAGACCCCATGTCCTCCAGCGTTGTTTCAACTAGCCAAGCTATCGGAGGACTGTAGCCTTTCCTGTCCATTAATAACCTGCTTTCTTTTCCTGTCTGTAGTCAGCAGCTCTTGGGAGTCGGAGAGAGTCTCTCAGACTGGACTGGATGTGGCTCTAGATAGAGACTTGACGTTTGGTTTCACAGTGATAGTGCTGTCAGTCTGTGGAGGGCTGCTGTTAATAATCACTCTCTATTGCCTCATCGCACACAAGGTAAAAACACTAACAGGCTGACATTAAAAAACAGTACTAAACACACCTGCTCTCTTCACATTCTGCATCACAGTAAAACAAAAGAAACATAAACCTTTTAAATGTAATTGACACATTGGTTTGTCTGATTTTGTTCCACCACAGATATCCTACTGCAAGTATCATCACACTTCACTTGAAGTGTACCAAAGCCCAGGGTAAAGTATCACAATGTGTCTTGAGTTATCACAACATTGCTGAAGGACAATAACAACCACATGTCACTTCTAATTCTAAGTTTCACTTATAGTTTACGTGCAGAGATTCAGGACTTAGAGATGCAGGGGCCCTGAAGTGAGTATTATATTCAGCTAATCATCAGTCAGTCTGCCCACGAATCGACTGAAGGATAAACAGTCATCCTCTCTGAGTAAAGTCCATTAAAGACACATTGGTGAAGCTTGAAAAGCTCATCCGCTGATGAAGATATACCTGATACCCATCTCATGACCCGATCAAATTGACAAACTAGAACGGATCCAAAACAAAATGGACATTACCAGTCAAATTTCTGCCCAGCAGAAATCGAATGGAGCTGATATTCTATGTTGTATATTGTGTATATACATATATGAGCTATATTTATAATTAGACTTAAAATCATTGTTTTCTGGTGTCTTCGGGGATTGTTTGCTGAATAAAACAATGGTATTTGTTGTTTCAAATCAACCACATACATTTCATTAGACTGTTTACAACATTTTAATTAGAAGACTTCTCAGCCAGTTACTCACAATATGACTGTTAGTTATACAGAATTATGAGAGATTATAACTTTTTAGTTTGTACCAAAAGATTGTTTCCAGATCTTTGACTCCAGGGAGATCAATGACTTGATCCAAAATGTTGCAGCGTTTCTTCAAAACAGCCAATCAACCAGTTCATTAAAACTTTAATAGAAATTTCATGGCCACTAATCTCTTTCTCTCTCACATGATGTTTAATTTCAACCGGTCTAAATGAATACACTCCTGGCATAAATATTGTCTGATGAGTGTGTTATACCTGCTAGGCATCCACCCACCTACACACCAACCTACACCTACACACAGAAGACTGAAGCCATCATTTTTCACTAGCTAAAATACATGCAGACAGAAGGAAGGCGGGCTGGTGATGCATCCATCTAATGCCTGTGCTGTTTCACAACTACAGTACCATGAGTCCCCAGTGTTTTTTAGAGGCTGTTTCTCATCCATTCACTCATTTCTTACGTGCCCCAATAAAATACTCTTTACTGCATTACTCACATGTTCACATACACACTTCCTTTCTGTAGTAGGGTCCTTTCTAACTCACATGCAATGTAATGACTGTGGGTTCTATTCCATTGGGGCTGGCATAAAAAAGTATGTAAATGTATTTACTAACCGCTGTAAAATGCCTCGAAATGACTATAACATCACTATGAATGCCATTGTTGGAGCTGTGTGAAAATAGTGTCAGCAATCTTGCCATTCCCAATCTGTTATGGGAATAGGGAAAGCATTCCTGTGATTCAAAGGAACTGCATTCTGTGAGGGATTAAAAGCAGCTGTTCAAGATGAAGCCTTTGACATATGTCCCAATATGATTTTGTTCAAATGTGTGCAGTTTGGCCCCAGAATAAGAGAGTTGCCCTCCCTCTAAGTTTGGGCTCAAAGGTAAAAGCAGAGGAAGGAGGCAGAGTGGCAATGTGTATCCTGCAAATGGTCAACAAGTATTGAACATGACAAATAAACATGAAAAGAAACTGAAAGTATTTTTCATTTCTAAATACTAAACCCTGTTGAGTCGCATTTCCCTGGTTTGTCAGGCTTTAAAATGTCTGTGGTGTCTTTCATTTCCAAACATGGGCTTGTCATTATCTGATTTTCCGTCAGTACTAATTAACCACTTAGACATACATCTAGAACAGGGGCATTTCACTTACCATATGAGATCCCAAGGCTGATGGTTTTCTGTTTCACCTCTTCATATCTTCCATGGGGAGATATATGGGGCTTTCCCATATATAAATAAGCCTCTGATTATAGGGTTGAAATGAAAAAACAATGTGGAACTGGCCTCGAGGTCCAGAAGTCAGTTTGAGGGATTTAAACAATCCATTATCACCATGTGGTGCATAAAGGATACAATAAAGTGTAGTACCACTTCATTCCAGATGAGGGAAGCAAATCACTAAAGGCTGATCCAAGCAAAACAACAAAGTTATCAAAGCATTAACAAGCAAAAATTGTTTCAGATGATGCTTCTTATTTCTGCAAATGTAAACTTTATCTCTATAAAATATAGTGAGTACAGTGTTAATAAAGTGTTGAAAGTAGAAGAGTTTCTGAAGATTGTTAGTCACCCCGACATAGTTGGCTTAACAACACAAAATTCTAGGCAAGATTCAAAATCTACCAAAACGAGTAGATATAGCCTAATGTCGAATACTGAAACAATTTCTAGTAGCTGTCAATTAGGCTGAAGCAAATTGCATTTATTCATTTGGAATACCAGCAGTAGTGAAAAAAGCGAGATTTTTTTTCAGATCCCGTCTGTTACGCATGACTTGTCATTTTCTATCACTGTGTCTGCTTTGCACATCAAACATCCTGGTAAAAGCAATCAGAGTTCATAAAGGCGCCTATTCCTGCTGCCTCGTCTAGCATCAGTGCTGCCTGACAACATTGTGAAAGTTATAGCTTTTTGTTGTCTGCTATTTGAGCTTACCGATGTGCTTTATTTGCATCGATTTGCCAACCGGGATACAGGTCTCTCGTGCGTCCCAATGTGTTCCGGGACCTCTCGAATCAATCGATCGATCGATCGATCGATCAAGCACTGGGCCGTCGTCCATAGGTTCAACCTTAGGACTGATAATTACGAACCTCTTGGCTTTCCCTGTGGGTTCCATAGTGTGGAGCCTATCGGGTGACGTGAATCTACAGTTGGCTGACAACATACGGCCTTCTAGTGATTTTGTTGATCGCGAAGTTATGTGTTGATTAACAACCAGTAAAATCTCAAATTATTACAGGCCGACCTTTAATGGTTTAATTCCTTCGACTGATTAATAATCTGCTGATCGCAATCGACAATGAGAATGAATGGACATACATTTGATTTACCTTTATTAACCTTTATTCTAGTTTAAAACCAATGCAGTTATCTGTCTGGTATTGCGTACCTGCATTGACTATAGCTGTAATTTTTACTGATTAGTAAAATCGGTGTTCCCCTCCTTAATGATGCAATTGTGTTTATTGGATTAATAAGCAATGTCATAACACTATGTATAGTTAATTAAATGAACCTCTGTGTCAGGGCATGGGGGTGGTGTTTGTCCTCTGGACACTGACGCTGCTCCATGTCCTGTCCAGAGGCGTGAGAGCGCCCAGGTGCCATGACCTGGAGTGCACCACCCTCAGACAAGCATCAGCTGTATGGATTTACATTCATTAACATTCATATACATTGGATATATAGTTAATTAGATTACCTATTAACGTTATTACAAAGTTATGACATTGCTTAATCCAACAAAATCATTAGGGTCAGGAAGTCTGATTATATTGATAAATCTAAGTAATATGAACAGGTTAACTGGTCAAAAAGCACCAATCAAGTTTATGTATATTATTCATCAACATAGATCACAATCCAGTTATGACAATCCAATAACACACATCAAAATCACTATGGAGAGGAAGAGTAGGGTTTTATTCATCAATTGAAGAATTAAGTCATTACAGGTCCGCAATCCCAGCAAGAGGAATGCGCTGGTAGGCTATTAAACCAGTCTATTGATTAAGTGAGATCACTAAGATCTCAATTAACCAATAGATTAGTGTCTGTGTCAAATGTATAAGTTATGAGTCCTGTCCACAGGCTCCACACTGCCCTAGGCTCCAGCAGCACTTCTAGACTGCCCCGACCAGAACCCGGAAACGTCTTCATTACTGTTGCTGCCCTCTCTCTCCCTCTCCCCCACTGGAGACCATGCACACTCGGAAGTTGCTCGCTCAGCGGGTGTGCATTCAGGGTGCTGGATTCGCCGACTGGCTCAGACTACGAAGACAGTGTGTTCTCTGTTTCTCAGGTCGCACACAGATACAACAGCACCAGGAGCTACTTTACCTAACAGTTACAACAGTGTTGTTATTTGACAGATTATCGATATACCAAGAAAATCATTTTATAATTATGTTGTTTGCCTATAATTGTCCAGTAACGATTATTGGCTAAAATATCTTTGCATTCCTAGCGTTATCATATGTGAATTTTACAGTTCATGCATCTGACTGCATTAGTGGTTGAAAATAATATTAATATAGGAAACAGGTCAAGTGAGTATGTAATACAGAATGGCTACAACATTTTGCCTTGGTCATGATGCCTTGACACAAACATTTAAATGGGAAAGGAAATCTATTAAACCCCATGCATGAAGATATATATTTTAAATAGAAGCATATGCTGCTGAAAATATCAGTATGGGCCAATGCAATGTGTTGAGAATGTGAGGGGGTGTGGCTAAGAGAGCTAGATTATTTTGGAATTGGAATGCATCCATTACTGGTAGAGGATAGGTGATTCTACAGATGGATGGACACAGCAAGGCGCAGGCAGTACACAGCCTTGGCAGGAACATCTTTGGCACTGATCTTGTTGCCTTCCATGCGCAGAACTTTGAGCTGGGAGTAATTCATCATGTCCACCACATCACAGAAACTGCCCAGGGAGAACTCTGACATGAAAAGGGAGGGGTGGATGGGGAGAGAAGAGAGAAATACAAAGTTTATTTCTTCTTTAATCCCTCCCTCAGAGCAATGGTTGGGAATGATTTTTTGTTTTGTTGTTTATTTTTCTTTCTCACCCCTGACAAACAAATCCAAATCCAAAAGTTGTAAACAATTTACAATAGCCTCCCTTTGATTAAAAAGTTACAATTTCTCCTTTGTCTAATTCGGTACAGCCCTTTGTCGGATGTTTAATCCTGTAAGCCATTAAACCACGTCCATCACTGGTTTCAACTACCATATTTAGATTTTTTCATTACAGATATAAAAGCAGGGTCAACTCAACAGACTACACACAGACCCGTAATGCAGATGGCGTTAAATAGACATGGGAATGTGACGCACAGAATATCAGAATCAGGAAACTGTTGAGATACTTCCATACCATTAATCTGGTTGGCCTGAAGGTACAGGTTCTCCAGGCTCTTGCTAACAGTTGGGATTTTCTTAAGTTTGTTGTGGGAAAGGTCCAGCTCCACCAGACTGCTCACATTGAACGTGTTGGGAGGTATCCCTTCATCGGTTAGTTTGTTATGAGCCAGCCTGACAAACTGCAGATTGGGATACATTGTCAGGAAGTTTGTAGGTATGCTTTCAATGTGGTTGAACTCCAAGTAGAGCTGATGCAAAATCTCTGGGAGGTGATATGGAATTTTCTTCAATTTGTTTTTCCTTAGGTCCAGTACATTCAGAGACTTTAGTCCCTTGAAAGCTCCCCCTACATCTTCAATGTTGTTGGCTTGGAGATGGAGGATTGCTAGGTCAGACATCCCCTCAAAGGCGTTGGACTGGATCTTGGCAATCTTGTTGTGACCCAGGCGCAATTCCTTGATGGACTTTGGGAGGTTTGGGGGCACGCTGGTCAGCTCGTTGTTATCCAAGTAAAGGCGGTCCAGGTGTTTAAGCTTGCTGAAGGCATTTTTGCCCAACCGGTCAGAGCTGAGCTGATTCTGGTGCAGCATGACCCAGACCAGGCTGGTGGCGTTGTCAAACACTCCGTCCTGGATGCCTGTGATCTGGTTACGCTGCAGGTAGACGTACTTGATGCGAGAGGGGACATATGGGATGTGTTGCAGGTTGCGACTGTGGCAATACATGGCTACTGGGAAGCTGGCCGGACAGTCACACTCCAGGGGGCATTCATCGTCCAGCCGCTCAGCCCACATGACAGGTCGGTGGCGGTTTCGCAGATAGTTGAGCCACTGGACAGCACTGAGACGCTGGGCGAAGCTCAAATCCACCAGGCCTGCCACGATCAAGAGCACCAGCATCTGCATTTTTGCTACAGAAAGGCAGCAGAGATCAAAACAGACATTGTAATTGGATCGTATTTTTCTGTTTGTACATTTCTGTTCTTCATAGTATTGACATGAACACAATTTTTTTCACAGAATAACATTTTGTAGAAACCAGTTGTATTTAACATTTTTATATTTTAACATTGCTCTATAGCCTATAAATGATCTATAGAGTATCTGTTTCGAAACAAGTGAATAACGCAGACTGTGAAATCTAAATTTGTGTTGCCCATTAGTTACACACTCAGTCTTTCATCCGGGTTGAATTCTGAATACTCTAAACAAGTTCAACAAACATTAGATACATTTCAATAAATAACTTTACAAATTAATGGAAATAAAACAGCAGTGACCTACCAGCTTGCTGATTAGATGCAAACACTTCTTCTGACTGAGTTGGAGAGGGGGTTTAGCATTGTATAGATAGCCTTCTCCCTGCCTCTCCCTCTCCAGAAGCAGACTAGCCACTCTGTCTTTACAATGCACAGACTTTACACTACCATGTAAGACAACATACCACCCTCAGACATATCAATATGGGTCCCAAAAGTGTGTTTGCGGCCCTGCCATCTGGTCTATAACAACACATGTTGTGCCTTATCATTATCTCAGCTATAGCTCAGCAACAAGGGCAAGATGCATTGAAGTTTTGACGTGAAGGCTTTAGGGGTGCAGTGTATCCTGCAATCAACTAAGACCTTCATTTCAGAACATGCTCCGCTCTGTGTCTGAATGCCTCCAAGCACAAACACTGCTTTGAAGCCTTAACCCAAATTATAGTCTTTAAAGGGTGGAGAAATGTCTCGAATGGCGCCCATTCAGTCTGATGTCCACAATTACCTACACTGTCAAGAATAATAGGCTCCTCTGTTCTCCATTAGCTGAAAAACAGAATAGAATTACCGGAATTACCCAAATGATCCCAACTTATCTGTATTCCTCTGCTCGTTATGAAAGAGAAAGTCCAGAACCAAAGTGGTGTTGTTAACACCCCCCACATGCAAATTCCGGCCAATGAATTGGGAGCATACACGAAAAGAGCATACATTGGCTCTTTTCGTGTATGCTCTACCTTATTATTGTCAAGGCACTGCAGTACTTGCAGTACAAGTGTAAAACATCCTTTGACAATTCATTACATGCTAGACCAGTAAAATGGGCATACAAGCCACTCGCAGACATGCGGTTCAGTGGTGATTATACCAGCTCCATGAACATGGACAATACCAGCCTCCACCCTTTACACATCTCACCTTTTCATTTTTCCCTGATTCACACATTCAGTGAAGTCTAGACCAAATGTTAGGAGGGTAATGGGCCATGAATGTTATGATAAAAGGCCCATAACAATGCCCTTTGTACGGTATTTTGTCTGGCGCTAACCCTTCACCTCCGCAATGGGTTGCTGGCACCAGTGAGGTGCTTCAACTGCTGGCTTCTCTCTGAGGTGCTCAAGGTAGGCTTTATAATGGGACCCTGTGTATTTAATGACCAATGTTCACAATTGGAACCAAGAATGCAAATATCTTCCAGACGCAGTGCCTCGTTCCTAATGGGCTTCACTGTTCAAGCAACTGTAGTGCCTGATTTATAGCACACGTAATTACCAGGAACCCAAACAATACAATATTTCCATTATACTTGGGTGCTGACACAATAGGATTCAATATAATGATCTTATTGCGGTTCAATGTTACAAACATCTTATACACTATGTCTAGTATAGAGGGACAGACAGAGAGCCATTAGAAAACACCGGGCACCCTTTGCAAAGGTCAATGATAGGATAAAAAGTAACTGTTTAAATTGGAACTGTGTTTGAACTGAGGAATGCATTTATATTCCATTCAAGCACTGTGCTTTATCATGGTACTCTGTCGTGTGAAATGATTCTATCGGGTGGATATTCAACTAACATGATCTTCCTTTGCCATTGTGCCACAATGTAACTCCCAAATTGTATTAATGAGGCTTCATTGACTGAACAATGTTCTTATGCTTATTATCATGCTTATATTTTGTCTCTATGTTCATTTATCCTTCACAGTAGTAGCACAACTCATTGTTTCCCCATTCTGGTCCAAGGGATATAAACAAGGGCAGATTTCTGTTGTTGACTTGGCACTCACCCATTATCAATCTTTTTAAGTATTTAATTAGAATCATAGTTGTGAGTACAAAGGGCAAATGCATAGCAATGCACTGCATTGCTCTCACATCCTTGTCAGTATTATAAACACATGGCATCATCAGTGCTCACAAAATGTTTTAACCGTAGAAAACAGAATGAAACAGACCTACATGACTGTTGAAGAAAAATAAAATCTCACATTGCCTTTCCGTGTTATATAGTTTGCATCTGTTGAAGAAAGGTTTCGCTGCTAGAACTTCCTTTCTTTTGTGAAATGAATTAACCTCAGGTGAGCATTATTACTGTTTAATCAAGTTTATGATGACAGCATGATAACATCAAAAAAGACTAACTAGGTCATGGTTTTCCAAGACTCTCATCAGGCCTTAGAAGTCAAGCCAACACATTTAACTTGTTGTGTTCCTAAAACCATTCCTGAACCATTTTTGCTTTGGGGCAGGGCACAGTATCTTGCTGAAAGAGGCCAAAGCCAACAAGGGGCCACATGATCTGCAACAATGCACAGGTAGATGGTACGTGTCAAAGAAACATTCACAGGAATGGCAGGTTCCAATGTTTCCCAGCAAAACATTGTCCAATGCATCACATTGCCTCCACTGGTTTGCCTCCTTCCCATAGTGCATCCTGGTGCCATGTGTTCTCCTGGTAAGTGATACAAATGCACCTGGCCATCCATGTGATGTAAAAGAAAATGTGATTTATCAGACCGGGCCACCTTCTTCCATTGCCCCGTGGTCCAGTTCTTATGCTAACATGACCATCGTAGGCGCTTTCGGCAGTGGACAGGGCTCAGCATGGGCACCCTGACTGGTTTGCTGCTACGCAGCTCCATATGCAACGAACTGCGATACATTGTGTGTCTGACACCTTTCTATCAGTACCACCATTAACCTTTTCAGCAATTTGAGCTACATTAGCTTATCTGTTGGATCGGACCACACAGACCAGCCTTCGCTCCCCATGTGCATCAGTGACCCTTGGCCACCCATTACCCTGTAGTTGGTTCACCGCTTTGCCTTTATTGGACAACTTTTGATAAGTACTGACCACTGCAGACCGTGAACACTCCACAAGGGCTGCAGTTTTGCTGCCTAATATATCCCCTAATATATCCCGCCGGTTGACAGGTGCCATGATAAGGCGATTATCAATGTTATTCACTTCATCTGTCAGTGGTCAAAGGTGAATTTCCCACATCTGTGGCTTTTTAAATTACAATTAGTGTCTGTGTATAAATAGTAAATTAGGTTGTTAGCTCTCACGTGGATACACTGAGCAGGCTAGATATTGAGCTATGGGGAGCAGAAAAGAACTGTCAAAAAACGATATAAAAAGATATCCAAAGCCTTGCAAATGCCAGTCAGTACTGTCCAATCACTTATTAAGAAGCGGAAAATTCAGGGATCTCTTGATACCAAGGCAAGCTCAGGTAGAACAAGAAACATTTAAGCCAAATGCCAGCCGAACTGCCAGAAGAATTGTTCAGGATACAAAAATGACCCACAGGTAACCTCAGGAGAAATATAGACTGCTCTGGAAAAAGATGTTGTGGTTGTTTCAGGGAGCACAATATGACGATATTTGAACAATAATGAGCTGCATGGTCGAGTGGCCAGTAAGAAGACTTTACTGCGCCAATGCCACAAAAAGCCTGACAACACCTGGACATGCATCACAGCTTCTGGCACACTGTAATTTGTTGTGACTAGACCGAAATATAGCTTTATGGCCACAACCATAAGCGCTATGTTTGGAGAGGGGTCAACAAGGCCTATAGTGAACAGAATACCATCCCCACTGTGAAGCATGGCGGTGGCTCACTGATGATTTGTGGGGGTGTGAACTCTAAAGGCATGGGGAAACTTGTGAAAATGTATTTCAAAAGGAATTCAGAACATTCTCAGAAAATACTGACAGACAATTAGCATTCTTCTTCATGAAAGCTGCGCCTGGGATGCTCTTGGACAATGACCCTAAGCACAAGGCCAAGTTGACCCTCCAGTGGTTACAGCAGAAAAACGTGAAGGCTCTGGAGTGGCCATCACAGTCACTTGACCTTAATATCATCGAGCCACTCTAGAGAGAATTCAAATGTACGGTTCATGCAAGACGACCGCAGACTTTACATAACCTGGAGGCATTTTGCATATGGGCAGCTATACCACCTGCAAGAATTTGGGACCTCACATACATCTATTACAAACAAAAAAATATATATATATTTCCATTTTTTATTTTATGATTTTGCCATTCTGTTTTGACCTACAGTTGAATGTGAATCCCATGAGAAATAAAGTACTTGTTTTGCCTGCTCACTCATGTTTTCTTTACAAATGGTACATATATTATCAATTCTCCAAGGATTTGCAAACTTTTGAGTATAACTGCTTGTATAAATATATTCACCACTTTATTCAATGGCTTGTGGCACCTCCAATAGCAGTAAAAACTTGGAATAAACATCCTTAGCCCCTAATCAGTCTCAGACATATTTTTGTGGGGATTTTTCTGGGTTTGAGGGGTGTTTGGCATCTACTGCCCACTCCAGGTCCTGCCATAGCATTTCAATTGGATTAAGGTCAAGACTTTGACCTGGCCTATCCAAAACACAAATCTCCAGAGACATTCTTTGGTAGATTTCCTTGAATGTTTCAGGTCATTGTCTTGTTGGAAGATCAATTTACGTCGCAGACTCAGCTCTTTGATTCATGGCCTAATATTCTGTTCAAGAATCTTCTGGTACACCTCTGAATTCATGAATCCCATTATACTGTGCAGTTGACCAGGTCTAGAGGAGGATATGCATGCCAAGATCTTGACATTCCCATCACCATTCTTGACTGTGGACTTCCCTGTGCTGGGTTGAATAAACAGTGCAGTACAGAATCTCCACATTATTAAAGAGCATCAGAATGACAGCTGATGGACTGCTCCACAAATCACCTTGCTTAATAAAGAATTACTAATTATTTTCAGATTCATTAGTAAGTAGCAGTTAAGCTATGAATAAAGCACCACTTCCAGCAGGATCTGGTCTCCCAGCCAGGCGTGCAAACCCTTCAGAGATTCAAAGGAAAGCCATCTGTAGGAGGCATGGTGCTAAGGAAAGAGTCAGAATTAATCTGCTGGTGTAAATGCAGTCAAAACATTTCCCCAATGATAAAAATAAATATTGGACTTTGAACATGAATTATGACCACGTGATCAAAAGTAAAGAGGTTAGGCATCTGATCTCATGTCAGTGATCTACGGTCCAAAGCATTTGGTTCATCTAGTCCGTCTGCAGCAGCAGACATATGGTGAGCATTATGTTTGGCACATCATAACGCAATAAAATTGCAATATTAAATCATAATACACAATATTTGAAAATGTCGGCACATTGGTTTGGGAGGTTACATTTTTTGCACTCAGGGGCATAGTAGTACGTTTTATTTTGCTTCTAACATTGGGGGGAGGAAACTCAAGTCAAACTCACAGAGGGCCTGGTGAGGGAGCAGTTAAGATGTTGCGCTAGTGCATAAATGTTGAGAGAGCACAGACAGTGTTGCATGGAACTTTTTTGCGTCTTCCTCAAAAACCACCTGCCCTCACTTGACAGACGTGGTTGCCCTGACAAAAAATGCATGTAACTAACTACACTGAACAATATTATGAACACAACACATTTGTTTTTGCCCCCATTTAGCTGAACTCAAAGATCTAAGACTTTCTCGATGTACACAAAAGGCCTAATTCTCTCTAACATTGTCCTTTGCCGAGATAATCCATCCACCTCACAGGTGTGGCATATCAAGATGCTGTTGAGAATTGCACAGGTGTGCCATAGGCTGGCCACAATAAAAGGTGGGGATACGCAAGAAAGCATTGGACATTAATGTGAGCAGTTTTATGGACAAAAATGAAATGCCCACTAGAAAAAAGTAGAACTGACTATTGAACAGCCATGACTATAATGTCCTTGGCTAGTAAAAAATACAAATGACATTATCTTAAAACCTTGGGGTTTGGGATGTTTGAATAGGCCTCCTGCTTCAACCGCTACTGCAAACTGCAAAGTTGGCTTTATATTAAAGATTCAGACTTTGATCGTCAATCCCTCATCAACGAAACCTACCAGATAGACAGCAATTACATTTTCTGGATCTACTGGCTGTCACGTCCTGACTATGCCCCTAGCCATCTTCGCGCTGGCTGGGGCCATAGTCAGGACGTGGCCAGAAGAGGTGCCTCTAGGCACCTCCATGTTCTTGGGTCTCCCCAATTGGAGGCAGGTGTTGGTTGTTGCCTCCAATTGGGGAACCTATTTATGTTGAGTGTTTGCCCACACTAGTGTGGATTATTGTGGCTTGTCAGCCGAAGGCGATGCAGCCCTTCACCTTTGCTTGTGTTTTCTTTCTTAATTAAACTATGGATTACAACCACAACTCCGTCTCTGCGCCCGTGTCCTTCAACCAGAAACATGACACTGGCGATAGCAAACAAGCAAAACTCCCTGTTTTCTCAGTTGCATCAATATTTTAAAAGATGACGTTACAGTCATGTCTATGGCAGATTCTGGGTTATTCTCCTTTAAGGAAGCGTGTTGAAATTACATATTTAATGTATGTTTTACTTAGAAATGCCAATTGCATTGCAAGCAAAAACATAAAGCAATTAAAACAACTATAAAGAGCTCATAACTCAGTGCCTTAACATTTACATGTCTGTTGCTTTGCATTATAAAAAAAGGAAAAAAATACTTTGATTGCCTGTTATTCAAATAAAGATCAGTACTTGAGACCCAAGGTAACTTTTATAATAGACCATCAGGGACAACTGACATACCATGAACATCATTCAGTCAGTTATAATTAAGGAAATTATTAATATGAATAAAAACATATTTAGAGAAATCTCAATAGCCCTGACCCAATAAAACATCTGTTCAAATAATCAACTGATGTAGCTTCAGGGATGGCTGCTCAATCTTCAACAACCTTTAGATTGTCTTTTTTTCAATTTCGGACATTATTATTAGTGTATAAAGCAACTTTATAATAGACCGCAGCATCAGTGAGAGGTGAGCATCAAAACTCCATCCACGTTACACCAAGGCAAAGGAAAAACACAATATATTTTACAGTGGGCAGAATTCTGGACATGGATGAATTGGTTCACTTATTCACAAAAACAGCAAAAGCCTACTAGTAGCCACATTAATTAGAAGAGTAGCAATTTGTTTTAAACCATATTCTAATTGTTGATAAATCTCTCTTGGCCGACTGTATGGGTTCTTGAGGGAATTTAGGTTTGATATTGCAAGGTTAGCCTTTTCAATTAGTTATGTACTGTAGCACTGCCATCTGGCCAGTCAGAGTAACACAAGAAATGGATCTCTGATGCAAGAAACATCGATGAACCAAGTTCCATAATCCATAGACCCTCCCTCAAAACACTGATGGACCATTTCATCTAATTTGGGACTTCAGTGTGATTTTGAAAACCTAAGGGCTAACTCCTCTGCTTGTGTTGCTTTTCTTTCCGTACAGAAAGTTATAGAAAACAAGAGAAAGTTTGGAAGGGCTTGAGCCTATTCACTATCTATGGCTGCCTGCACTCTAACTATTTGAATAAAGATGTTTTTTTATTCTAATAAACTAGCTTGCATTATTCAACTACTATGACAGTTCTTACATGGTTCTTTAGATATAAACAACAACGTGGAATAATAACTAATAACAACCTAGCATCAATAATTGATGTGGGATTCAAGGTGAGAATAGTTTGATCATTATTGCTAAAGCCGGATTCATTTCATATTGCTTTTGGATTGGAATGACACATAATTTGATGACCATAACATTTACGGACATCTCATTTTTACCGCTCTTTAGGATTTTAGCATAAGCTACATGAATCAATAATAAACTAATGTGAAGTAGTAACTACTGTAGTTGTAAATAACTGAACGTACCATTGTCACAGATCACACACCCCAGTAGGTTTCTAAACAGTTATGACTGGTTTGGTGAACAGCTAAATATTGTTTTAGTCAACATTCTCTTGTTTTCTACGGTCAGTAAGCCACTTACAGTATGGTGTTAAGTTCTCTCGAATTGTATGCGTTAATCAGCCTTTATTTACAAAGACTACTTTTTGAGTTTAGATAGAATGCAATGTCAAATATTTTTATTTATGTATTTTGATTATATAAAAAACATTTGATTAATATTTCCTCCTAAACATGTTTTGTCACAATTCTTACAAAATATTTCCCAATTTCAGTGACTGTACACCGAGAAATTAGTTGTGACTATCAGAATCCTGGAATTCCTAAAGGAACCATTGCAAGTCAGTGTTTTCTATTGCTAGTCAATGGTTCTTATTGGTTCCTATTTGCACAATCATTAAGTTGAGGGGATCTTTAAGGAAACATCAATGTTACATCAGAGTTTTACTGTGGTTTAGCTTTAACATATAACTGTTTTGGCCACCCGGATGAATACGTCATTCTGTTTAATCAATTTTTTGCTTAAATTAGGCTACAAATGTGTCTGAGTTCCTCAAGGGCAGGTGCAGATACTGGACTTTGAATAGTTACCACTTTATTACTATACAGTGCAGTCCAAAAGTATTTGGACAAGGGGTGCAAGTTTCTTTGTTTTGGCTCTGTACTCAAGCCAATTAGATTTGAAAGGAAACAAGAAGTTAAAGTACATTAACTGAGAACCTTGCAGAAATCACATCAATTCATGGGGGTGTTTTGTGCAGAAGCAACTTGCTTAACAAAAAGGACAAACAATCCTAGGAGTGTTGGAATCACTTTTCATGTCTAATAGTATAGAAATGCAATATGATAACATGCTTACATTTATTTTTCATGTTTTTTAATCACTGAACAAGAATGTTAACAGATATAGCTCAGTACGTAAATTTATCAGAATTCTCTTTCTTTTTAAAATGAATGTCTTCAGCTAGCTTGCTAAAGTAAATGATGTATCATTGTTGCCACATGTGTGCAATAACAACATTTTCATCAAATAACATGATAATGATGTTGTGTTCTTTTGTACACAAAAAAATTACAGTCAATCAATCAATCAAATTTATTTTATAAAGCCCTTTTTACATCAGAAGTTGTCACCAAGTGCTATTACAAAACACCCAACGTTAAACCCCAAGGAGCAAACAACAGTAGTGTTGAATTTCAGTGGCTATGAAAAACTCCCTAAAAAGTCCCTAAGAAATGTAGGAAGAAAGGTACCAGGCTCCATTTAACATTTTATTATTTTTAAAAAAAAATTATTAAGTTATATTTGTATTATACCCTATACACAGTAAACAGATATAATGTACAGATAATTGTTTTGGGAAATACATAAATACATATGCACTGTAGGTAGTAATATCCTTTCTACTCTAAACCACCGCCTTGAACAGGAAGATCTGCTATTGTTTAGAGTCAGGATTCGACACAATGCTCCTTTAAAAAATACATGATTTTCTAGAAAATGTATCAAATTAATAATTTATTGATTTACATTTTATTTATTTATTGGTTTCTTAATATTAAGTCATTGTATGCATTATGCTTTGCATGATTGCTATTATTTCTACAATATGAAGGAAATATAACCATCATAAAAACCTAAAATGCCATTTCTATCCGCTTCTATTATGTGTTTCGATTTTAGCTTGTTTAGACTAGGTCTCCGGTAAGGTAGTTGCTAAATTGCTGCATTTTTATATATAGGGGTTCTTTGACATCAACCGATCTAGTGATCCGGTATCTATGGTCTAATCACACGTGTGCTAGCTGGTGGGGTATCTCATAGGAACCAATGTGCTGCAATGGAAGAATTCTGTCGGAAGTAATTTGTGTTTCACCAAAATGGCCGATGTACTGCCTATTTTCAATGTAGAATATTTTTCGAAATAACTTAAGAAATGTGTGTTTACTTTTAGTAAATATAATTTAATACGTATGAAAAGTAAGACTTGAATTAACGGTGTCGTTTTCAAGATGTTTGAGAAAGCGTTCCGTGTCAAGTCCAACACAGTGATTAAAGGATCCGACAGGTGAGAAGATCACTTGCTCCAGTAGCCAGCTAAGGTTAACGATATTACATGTCTCATAGCTAGGTAGAAGTACCGACATTCTATGCTGTCCCAGCCTGAGATTTTGTGTCAGGCACATTTTCTATGGCATGCTTGCCATATACCTTTTTTGACTATAGGACCTGTTTTATTTACACACTTTTTGTATTTTTGTTATTCTGTCATTTCTATTACAAATTTACTGAATAGTATTTAACATGGCTTTAAAATATCTAATATCACCACTCTACCCACCTCAGGAGAAAGCTGAAAGCGGATATATCTACCTCCTTTCCTTCTCTGTCTGCGGAGGAACTGTCTGACTTGGTACCAAACAAAGAAGAGTTGAATGTAGTGAAGATTTATGCCCACAAAGGAGATGCAGTCACTCTCTATGTTCTTCATAGGAACCCAGTGTTCTTTGAACTTGAGAAATGCATATATCCCACAGGTAGAGTTATGGTCAAGTGGCACAAATACGCTTACCAAATAGTTCTCATAACAGAGATGTGACTCATGTATGTCATTTTGTCTTGTAGTGTATACACTTTGGCGCTACCCCCATGTCTTGCCAGCATTCACAACGTGGCCTCCAGTGATACAAAAGTTGGCTGGAGGGGCAGGTAATATTATTAATACAATATAAATAAACCTTCTTAATATGTCAATAATTAATGAGTCATTCTCATGGATTGTGCAACTGTCCATCTCCTCCACAGATCTTATGCTGCCTGGAGTGGTGGTGCCTTCAGGAGGTCTACCAGAGGTGAAGAAGGGGGACTGCTGTGCTGTGAAAGTTGTTGGCAACAGGTACGTTGTAATTCTAATTGAAACAATATATTGAAACAATATATCAGAATGCAGTTGATTAAACTGATGCTAGTTGCATTCACAAATTGACTTACTTAACAGTGACAATTACTAACATCATTTTCTAGGTTCAGACAATATACTGCATTATATATAGAAGCCTGAGGGCTGTGGTATACTCCATGGCAATATACCACGGCTAAGGGATGTTTTGAGGCATGGTGCATTGCCTAATTACATTATTATATATATAGATTGTTGGTGACATGGTGGTTCCAGCATCTCAGAAACAGCTCTACTGGGATTTTCATACACTACACTCTCTCAATAAATATAAACCATTCCAAATACGTGGTAAATGTGACAGAGGAGAATGCCAGACTCCTACAAAGCTGACAGAAAGGCTGCAAATACTCAAATTACCACTCTTTACAACACCACACATTGATTCTTGAAGCAGTAGTTCTCAGCAAGCATGAAAATTCAAGTGGGGTCTGACACAAGCCCTATTACCGGACGCCCAAACCCAGTCACAGCTTGAGACTGAACCTAAAGATTTATTTACAGAAATCTGAAACTTTATTTTGCTGAGTGGGTAGCAGGAAATATCTGAAATTGAAAACAGAGGCTGGATTTTGCGTCTAGTTTATGTGGGTTGGAGAGTGAGAGACTGAAAGCCAGTCATACGAACCACTGTTTTTGCTTTTGTAAGTTCAAAATGAGTGATTTCAATAACATCCATTCCTGTCAGAACAAAGTAAGACGCTAGTTAATAGCTGTCAATAATAGCAACACACCTGCCCCTGTCAGTGCTGCTGACAGGGAGAAAAACAATTATAGAGCATGCCAGTTACCCAAGTACACAGATTTTTTTAATATAAAGATTATTTCATTTCGGCACGCCCAGCTTGATTTTTGCTGCCAAATAGAGGACATATGTTGGGATCAGAATTTGCTGTAAACCACATTAATCCATAGATCCCTCCTGCCTGTGTCAATGTTACAGGCTGCTAGTGGTGGTGTACAGGGGTGAGGAATGTATTCTTGGCACACATTGGCTGTTTATCAATTCCAAGGACGCTAAGAACGTACTTGTGTCCTTGAGAAGTGTGTCCTTCTTGCAAAGAGTCCTTGCTAGAATGGTCTTGCAAGAATGCGAGGGCAGACAACACACCTATCTGGATTGAGATGCATGTGTACTTGGCTATGGCGCAACACCCCTCCACTCTATGAGGGCTGTAACGTCCTCAGTAGTCCCTGAATAAAATATTAATGTGACGATGAATGGCAGAAGGTTGTATGGAGACTATAACCATAATCATATGATATGGCATTTGTATATGACTTTTTAAAGTGAAAATGAACTGCAATTCTAAAAAAGCTGTCCCCCTCTACCGTTACTGTAATTACTTAACTCAGCTAACGTTAACTAGCCTCTATACTGCACTGAATAACTTAGCTTGGTGATCGAAAAGTCTGGCTCAATTTATAAATTAGCTGTTTCTTAAATAATATAAGCAAATATTCATCATTTGAATGTCACAGTGTACATAAGCATTGTTGCAGACCATGTGCATCTCTATGGGAAAAATTCTACTCATTTGGATATTTTGCAGGACAGTGCACCATGTCTCAAAAAAGGCACACATCATCTCAAAGTCTTTCCACAAACATGACAGTGGCTTTAGTTCACTGGCTTACAAAGTCCCAAGACCTTGATCCGATAAAGTACCTTTTGATTAGAGGCAACGGGAGGTTCACAGCATGAATGTGTGGCAGAGGAAATTTGCAGGGACTGTCTGATGCTTTCAAATCAGCATGGATCAAAATCCCGAAGGAATGTTTCCTGCACAAGAATGTTTCAGGCAGCAGAAGGAGTCCCAGCCAATACCAGATAGGTGTTCCCAATGAATGATTAGCACTCTTAACTGTGCTTAGCCAGTCTTGTTTGAATAGCTTCAACATCCTCTTGCCACATCACAATGTCGTCACCCTTAACATCACCCGTCATCCATTGTATCAACCATTATCCACAAAGCCATCATAAGCACTTGAAGGGTTGACAATGGCAGGATTTAAAATTCTCACTCGCATCGTCCTGGATCAACATCCTGTCCCTTTGCTTCCAGGGCTCCTGTGGCAATTGGCACTGCCACCATGACCACTGCTGAGATGCGGAGCATGGGCATGAAGGGCAGAGGGGTGTCCATTCTCCACTCCTACCTGGACAGCCTGTGGTGAGTGAGCGGTCATTCGGTTAACCTCAAACCGCAAAGTAGACCGGTCAGACCGTCAATTACTATTTTGTTGCTTCAATGTTTCTCTTCGCAGGGCATTTGGAGACAAGTCTGGTCCTCCCTGCATTCCTGATGTGGACACTGAGGGCGTGGAGGCAAGGTATCAAGAAGAAGAGGACGGTCGAGTGGAAACAGAGGTGGACGCAGAGGAACTTTATTCCAACTCCAATGCTGATGCTGTTCTGGGTTCGCCCTGTCCTGGCGTCCAGGAGATCAGTCTGGCTGACAGGGAGGAAGAAGAAGGGGAGAAGGGGATAGAGGAACCAGACAAAGATCCGGAGGACCCAAGAAGCCCACAAGGTAACTGGTACTGCTAAACCGGGGCTCCTGTAAAATGGAGTGTTACAGTAATGTTAATACGTAAGTAAACCCCCTGGAAAGGTTATACAGTTAGGTCCATAAATAATTGGACACTGACAAAATGTGACACTTATTTTGGCTGTTTACCAATATATATTTGATTTACAGTTAAATTACGAATACGCGCTTAAAGTGCAGTCTCTCAGGTTCAATTCACATCCAAATTAGAGGAAGGGTTTAGGAATTATAGCTGTTTAATATGTAGACGAAAAGTAATTGGACAATTGACTGAAAATCTGTTTAATGGAGAGGTGTGGGCTATTCCTTTGTTATTTCTTCATCAATTTAACAGATAAAAGGTCTGAAATTGATTCCAAGTGTGGCATTCGCATATGGATGCTGTTGCTGTGAACCCAAAACATGCGGCCAATGGAGCTCTCAATGCTAGTGAAACAGGCCATCTTTACGCTGCAAAAAAAACAAATGTCCATCCGAAAGATAGCAGGAACAGTAGGAGTGGCCAAATCAACTGTTTGGCACATTCTGAGAAAATGACGCACCAGTGAGCTCGGCAACACAAAAGGCCTGGATGTCATGGACAACAACAAAGGCGGATGATCGTAGGATCCATTCCATGGTAAAGAAAAACATAACATCCAGCCAAGTGAAGAACACTCTCCAGGAGGTAGGCACATCATTATCCAAGTCTACCATAAAGAGAAGACTTCATGAGAGTAAATACAGGGGTACACCACAAGGTGTAAATCATTCATAACATTCCCAGTTCTGCCACAGTATTCTTTGGACAGATGTAACTAAGATCAACCTGTACCAGAATGATGGGAAGAAAAACATATGGAGAAGGCTTGGAACGGCTCATGATCCCAAACATACCACATCATCTGTATAACACGGTGGAGGCAGTGTGATGGCATGGACATACATGGCTTCCAATGGCACTGGGTCACTAGTGTTTATTGATGTGACAGAAGCAGAAGCAGACAGATATATTCTGAAGTGTATAGGGTATTGTCAGATTCAGCCAATTTCAGCAAAGTTGATTGGATGGCGCTTCACTTTACAGATGGACAATGACCCAAAACATACTGCAAAAGCAAGGCAGGAGTTTTTTAAGGCAAATGACTGGAATATTCTGTAATACCCAAGTCAGTCACCTGATCTCAACCCAAACAAGCAAGTATTTCACTTTCTGAAGCCAAAACCACTGTGATGGTGTACAGAGAGACATGGATACTAGAGCAAAATTCCAACCACATTCATTGTTAAAGCTTACAGTATTGAACAAATCACACAAAAATATGTTGAAACCTATAGCAATTAAAATTATAATAAAATTCAGTGCAGAAAAACTTGGTTTGCACCTACTTTTGCCCTCTCATAAAATGGCAAGAAATGTAATCTGGTGTCCCAAAACTGGTGCATATTATTATAGAATAATTAAGGAATAACTGGGGAATGTCCATCCTTACATTAGGATTAGAAACTTGGTCTGGTGTTGTATTAGTCTGGGTGTCTGGTAACACATTATGACAGGATCATATGGCTTCCAGAGGCCCTCAGAAATACAATTACTGATGCCCATGGATCAGGGAGGGATTACAAAGACATTTTAAGTACATCGTTCTACTATCTGAGGGATTATTATTTTATTCCAGACGACTAGCAACCTATATCGGACAGGTCGTCCACCAAATTATGGCCATGTGCTGATCGAAAGATGCTCATAGAATTTGGCGAAAACAAAACACTGCCTTTGAACAGAAGAACCTCATACCGTGAAGCAAAGAGGTGATTGCATTATGGCTTGGGGCTACTTTGTTGCCTCAGGGCCTGGGTAACTTGATGTCATTTGAGTCAACCATCAATTCCCTTTGGTGCAGGAGACTTCATGAGGAGAATGTGAGGCCAAGTTGAACTGGATATGGCTCTTGGAACAGGACAATCTATTCTGCAAAACAGACAAACAGAGCTACACCTGAACGTCTCAAAAAGAAAACCAATAAAGGGTAATGGAATGGCTAAGTTAAAGCCCAGATCTCAATCCTGAGGTCTGGTTGGGGAACTTGAAACGGGCCGTGCATGGATGAAAGCCCTCAAACCGGGCACAGTTGAAGCAGTACTGTAAAGAGCAGTGGGCAAAGTTCCTCCTAATTGATGTAAGAAACTGAGATAGTTTCAAGTAATGAATTCATGGCTATAATAATGTTATATTACAATTCAAGTAATGAATTGACAAACAAAATGATGAATTTTGTATCATGCACATTTCAAATACACAAAAAATCTGACTGTCCTGTCTCTCTTTCCTCTCTCTGTCCCGTCTCTCTGCCCTGACTCTGTCCCATCTTTACAGAGCAGATGGATGCCCTTTTGCTGCAGTGTTTCCTTCATGCACTCAAAAGCAAAGTGAAAAAGTATGAGCTCCCTCTGCTGACCAGCACCTTCCTGCGCATCCACATGTTCTCCTGCTGGTAAAAACTACTTTTGGAGTTGCATACAAAAAATATCATGGTTCTCAACAAACATTGGTGCAGAAATGCAACATCTTGAGTTTTTTGTAGATGACCTGGAGCTAACACTGTTTATGCGTAGCCATTGACTGAACCTTTTGAACTGTTGTTTTACAGTCCAAATGGAAAGCAGATTGATATCAAGAAATCCAGTTATAAAAAGGTAACTCTTGTTTGTTTGTTTGTTAGAGCATCAGCGGTCCTTGACATAATGTTATTCAAGGATGTTTCTTAAAAAGAAATGTAATCTTGGAAAGTGGATGACAGAACACACAAATTGCAACTAGCTCGTTCATCATTTAAAATGGGAAATTGTAATCTAGTCTTTCGTCTGGCTGCAGTTATCCAGATTCCTTCAGAGCATGCAGCAAGAGCGCTGTCTGGTAAAGGTCAAGGAGTTGAGTAAAGGGGTTGAGAGCATCGTAGAGGTGGACTGGAAGAACCCAGAGTGGGTAAAACATCTTCTAGCAGCAACATTTATCTTGGGTCTTGAGATCCGCAACAGTGACGAGTATTACTGAGTATTATCTTTTCTGCTGCATCTAGACTGCGCTCCTTCTGCACCCCTGAGGACCCTGGAATAGAGGAGGCCCCAGTCGAGGTGGGAGGGGATGGAGAGAGGCCATATCACCCCCCGGAGATCACCTCCCTCTACAGTGTGTCCTCTCGCCTGGAGCCGCTGTTTCAAGGTGCCAATATGAGGTCAGCCTGGGTAGTTGCCTTTGTACGTGTGTGTCATTCTGTGTTGTCCTCCTAATGCATTGTTGAGCTGTATTGTCTAAACGATGCTTTCTCTCAAAGGAAAGGAACGGTTCTTCAACCAGCGGAGGTGAGAACAATCATCACAGACTATGTGAAGCGGAACGAGCTGGTGGATGACACAAATAAAAAGTACAGAACCTTTACTTTCTTTCATGATTGGAGAAATGATTAATATATAGTGTCAGCGCCAATACTGCCAATCCTATATAAAACAGCCTGTTTCATTCTCCTCCCAGTTATGTAACCATTGACCCAATCCTATGCGACTGCCTTCTGGAGAAGTCTGAATACCAGGATGTGGAAGCACTCAAGTGGGACGACCTGTTCAGCAGGTAAACAGCTAAGCGTAATGAAACACTTGCCTGAAGTCCTCCTGCCTCACTAGCCTTGGACACAATGACTAAACAGCGCCATCTTGTGCCCACAGGACTTTGGACAAAATGCAACACTGCCACCAGCTAGTGTTCCCTGGCCTGCCCCCCATCGTAAGGAAAGGCCCCCCCGAGCCCATCGACATCACCGTTGCATCCAGAGGCTCCAACAAGAAGGTCCAGTCATTTAAACATGTTAACAATCCTTCTTTAACAGCCCTGTCTTACTGTTTGAATAAAGTGTCTTTCCACTTCCTTTGTCCCCCGTAGGTGACCATCATTAAGAACCTTGAGGTGTATGGTTTGGACCCCGTGGCTGTGTCCGTGGACCTCCAACACAGAGTCCAGGCTAGCTCAGCCCTGAACCCCGTGCCTGGCTCTAAGGACCGGGTCTCAGTCCAGATACAGGGGAACCAGGTCCATCAAGTCGGCAAGCTGCTGCTAGGTTGGTACACAAATCCACTGGAGACCTTGTTCGGAGACTGTCACAGACGTTCGCTGTGTAGGAACTGGTGTTTCGTGCATCATTACTAATGCTTTTGTCCACTTTACTTTGCAGATAAGTACCAAATTCCCCGTAAGTACATTCAGGGGCTAGACAACAAAGTTCAGAAGCCTGGAAAGAAGAAATAGTGGAATTTAATGATTTCTCATGTACGCATAGCTGTTAAAAGATGCCATAAAGACTAACTTACGTGTCTGCTGCGTTGGTGTTTTTTATAATTACCTTCACAATAAAGGCTTTGTAACTTGCAAATCCACGAGTGTCTGGGACTGGATACTATAAAGACACTCAACAAAGGGTATTCATGGCTTTGCTTAATTGGTTGTGTCATTAGTTGTACTTGGATGCCTGTCTGACATGTTTTTTTTTGTTGAGCAGTTTGTATGGGGCCAGGGTGCATGGGGGCTTTATCACCCTGGCATATTGGAGCATCATGAGGGAACAGTGTTTATACCATAGAGTGCACCTGGATCTGTAAAATGGCCTCATACTTCTTGGCTGTTATAGAAGCATGCAGAGTTAACATCAGAAACAATGACAACCACAACATGGCCGACCACACTATTTTCTCTTAACAAACCCATCCGGAGGTGCAAAAGGAGGGGAAGATGGCTCCTTAGACCGTATTACTTTTTCAATAGCTCAGGGCTTCAGGATTTGTGCCCCTTACACCAAGTAATGTGTGTTTGTGCATTGGTCTTGGATACAAACAGTTACTAAATGGAAGCTCTGCCATAATTTTTGGTTTTATTAAGATAAGGACAGAGAAGGTCACGTAAAACACAACTTTGTGTAACGTGCACAAAACCTGGAGCCCTGAGCAATGGACTGAAGTAATATGGTCTGATGACTCATCTTTCTCCCTGTTTTGTAGAATTTGAACACAATAAAATTCTTGGTCACAGTAAGACAAAGAGGATATCTGTCATCTAGTACATGAAATCCTGCTCATATAGTCTTTTCTTAAGTGTAATTATATTTACTGGAAAATTGTTTATTATGTTATTTTATTATTTAGAGCCTTTTTTATTTTAAGCCTTATAGTACCAGTAGATGAATCGGTTAGAAAGTTTTTTTATATTGTTTATATTACAGTGCTTTCAGACAGTATTCACACGGTAACCCATAATAACAAAGCGAAAACATGTTTTTTGAAATGTGTGCATATTATTTATAAATGCTAACTAATGCTCATTAGCAGGGGCTGAGCTTAGCTTTCAACCTAGTGCACTGACTACCTACTATGTCATTAAAAATTGTGGTCAGATGTGTGCTTAAATCATCCTTGTGATGCCACTGTAAATTCATTGGAGTTCCCCTGTGTCAGATTTAAAAGATTTAATATGATTTAGAAAGGTCCACACCTGTCTATGTATGGGCCCACACTACATGCTAGGTTCTTGGTCAGGCAGCTGGCCCTGTCAAGGCCTGGACTTGAACCCTACTGAACATATGTTCAGGAGACCAGAGTGTCACTGACTGAGCTTCAGTAGAATGGAAGAAACAGCTAAAACCCAGTTGTGCCAAACTTGTGGAGGATTATCCGACAACACTCAAAGCTGTGAATGATACCAAAGACTCTTCTACGAAGTACTGAAACCAGAAAAGCCTAGTTCAGCAGGCCCACAACAGAAAGTGATGAATGTTGTTGCCCACAGTGGATTCAAACCGGGGTCACCCACATGAGGGGCTATGTCTTTAGCCACTACACCACAGAACTCCACGCTTATCTCATGTCTGGTATAGCATCTCACCATTAGAACATTTTATCACACATTAACATCATGCAAAGTTTGAACATTTTGCTAGACACCATAAAGCATTGTGACTAACGTTTCTTATCAGTTTATCTCATCACAAATAGCATCCATGAACTGTTTGGCTTTTGCCACTGGCTCTGCTTACGTGGTCTGGCAAAAGGTATCTGAATACTTAAACATGGTGTGTTTTAAATATTAGGATTCCATTGATTAGACAACTTCAATGAAGAGAAATCTATGTAAACAACATGAGTCATATCACAGATTCAGATTTGAAATGTAAGTACTTTTACATTACCCAATTATTAATGTGATGAATATAGACTTGGACAGACGAACGGAGCATGGATGCCAGTAACCATTCAGGGTGTGGGATATTTTGGTAATGATTGACCTGTATCTGCCCTCTGCCTGCGTGAGGAGAGGTTTTTGAACAGTGGGTCGGTCACTGGGTTGTTTTCCACCTGAGACCGTGGATATGCTGTTCCTAAGAAATTTGAATGCTTCATCTAAACTGTGGTCCACCAACTCGACAGTTTGTTTCCAGGTTATTTTGACTGCTGGAAAAGTGTAGTAGGTTTTCCAATTGGACAGGACAAGGCACTTAAATGTTTTCATAATGATCTACGTGCTATAGCTCTGATGGATTTGTTTAGATTTGAGCATTTGTAGGCTCCATTTCAGAAAATCCCAATATGCGGTCCCCAAACATTACTCAATCACTAGTGTTTTTATTATTTGTGTTACAAATCATACTGATGGCACATGGTAAAAAAGTAATGCATCTAAAGTAATGAAACATTAGTTGAATTATGATTGGATCTTGAATATTTAGTTTTAAAATTCAAATGTTCCTGAGTTCCTGCCACAGATAAAATAACAAAAGCGTTTGTGTCTTTTTTCAAAACAAAAGCGTTTTTTTTTTTTTTTTCATACAATACAATCTCATTTTGAGCTCATCTGTGGTCCTTTTGCCATCATTATTTTGTATCATTATTAAAATTGCAGTCAGTCCAGTCCACCTCAACCCATAGCTCTGGGAAAAAAATGCCAGTGGCTAAATATGCATACCTGCCTCTTGCATGAGACATCTGTTTTCAATACATGCTCAGCTGAATGCCTCAAACCTCATTGGGGAGTGTTTCACGTAAATACCCAGACACACTTTGTTAGTGACACACGGAATGCAATTACTTATCTCTGACATGCTGACCTGGTTGTAATACTGAGCAGTATGCATGATAGATGTACATGTCTTTGAGATGTCAAACCTGGGACAGTACTGTGATGAGGTTTGATGTATTGCACCAAAATCTAGTAACACCATATAGTTTTTAATGGAATTACTACCGAAGTTTCATTAAAAGCTATATTTGGCACTAATTTGTTGATTATTACACAACCTTATAAGATGAAAAATAAAAATATACTGTATATACACGGATCAGCCATAAGGTTATGACCACTGACAGGAGAAGTGAATATCACTGATTACTCTCATTATCATGGCACCTGTCAGTGGGTGGGATATACAGTCCCCTCCAAAAGTATTGGAATGGCAAGGCAAATTCCTTTGTTTTTGGTCACTGAAGACATTTGGGTTTAAGATCAAGAAATGATTATGAGACAAGCGTTCAGAATTTCAGCTTTAATTTCCTGGTATTCAAATCTAAATGTGTTAATATTTATTGACAATGTGATGATGGTAGCAGCAGAATTAATTCAGAAGTGTACAGAAACATTTTGTCTGCCAATTTACGGAGAAACACATTGAAACTAATCGGGAGGAAGTTTATCATTTAGCAGTTTATTATTTACTTTAAGAACTTTATTTGTTCTGTTACTTTTGCCCACCTAAAAATGCTGTGGTCTAATACAAACGGTGATATGTCCTAAGTTGTTTAATGAGCATGTTCCAGAAGCAGCCATGCACGCCCAAGCCATGACGTTACCGCCACCATGTTTCACAGATGAGCTTGTATGCTCCAGATCATAAGCAGTTCCTTTCTTTCTCCACACTTTGGCCTTTCCATCACTTTGGTAGAGATTAATATTGGTCTCATCAGTCCATAAGATTGTGTTCCAGAACTTTTGCAGCTCATCTCTGTACTTCTTTGCAAATTTCAATCTGGCCTTTCGATTCTTACTGCTGATGAATGGATGCATCTTGTGGAGTGGCCTCTATATTTCTGCTCTCTGAGTCTTCTTCGAACAGTGGATTGTGATACCTTCACTCCTGCACTGTGGAGGTTGTTGGTGATTTCACTTACTGATGTTTTGGGGGTTTTCTTCACAGCTCTCACAATATTTCACCGATAGTTTCTTTCTTTTTCAGGACATTACAAATTGTTGTGCTTGCAATGTCCAATGTTGGTCCAATGGCTCTGGTCGATTTTCTTTATTTTCTCAGCTTGACAATGGCTTGCTTTTCTCCCATTGACAGCTCTCTGGTCTTCATGTTGGTATTCTCTTTAACAAGAAATGCAGTCTTTATAGGTTTAAACCAAGGATGGAAACTTAGACTAGTCATGCAGAGCTATTTAATGTTTGAACAATCAACCTAAAAGGCAACACCTGTGGGGGATAATTCTATAAAATGCATATATAACCTTATACTTATGAAAATATTAATGTGCAATTTATAATCATGTAGTTTCATTGGAAACATATTAACGTGGAATTCACACTCACAGTAAATTGCTTCTGAGATAGGACGAATTACACATACAGATAATGTTTATGTTCATCATAATATATGTGTCTTATGCTGAGAGATAGTCATGAGCATGCAATTACTTTGAGCCCAGAGAGGGGCATTCTAAAGTTTACTGCCTTTGTATCCACTGTTGGGGTGTCCAGAGTGTGGCCCATGAGCTGGTCATAAAGTGTACTCTGTGATAAGAGATGACCTGAGTGTGGCCCATGAGCTTAATGTAACACTTACTTTGTGGACAATGATGGACATGACCCAAGTATGAACCATAAGGAGGATGTGAATTACTGTTGCAAATTACGAGCATTCATGGAGGTAGAAGATAAGAAGCATCAGATGGCGTAATGTGTGAAAGTTCTGTATAAAAGTCATGGTCCGGACTTTGAACATTAGGGGTGTATCTGCAGAAGGACCTGGACCATTATTGTATGATTTTCATTAAAGTCTATTGGATTCACAAAGTCCTGAGTTGGAGTGCATTTGTTTTTAGTGGAGAGTGGTTGATTTTCCACAACACACCTGAACAACCAGAAACATCTGTCAGTCACATGTCCCAGTAGTTTTTCACTTAAAAAAAGCGTGGGTTCAAACAAAGGGTGGTATGTCCTGAGTTGTTTAACACATCTAGATGTGAATACCAGGAAATGAAAGTTGAAATTCTGGACTCTTGTCTCATACTCATCTTTTGATCTTAAACCCAAATGTCTTCAGTGAACAACATAAACAAAGGAATTTGCCTTATATATCCAATACTTTTGGAGGGGAATGTATTAGGCAGCAAGTGAATATTCTGTCTTCAAAGTGTATGTGTTAGAAGCGGAAAAATGGGCAAGTGTAAGGATGTGAGCGACTTTGACAAGGGCCAAATTGTGATGGCTAAACCACTTGGTCTGAGTGTCTCCAAAACATTAGTCCTTGTGGGATGTTCCCAGCCTGCAGTGGTCAGTACCTATCAAAAGTGGTCCAACTAAGGAAAAGCGATGACCAGGGTCATGGGCAGTCAAGGCTCATTGGTACACGTGAAGAGTGACGGCTGGCCTGTGTGGTCTGATACAACAAACAAGATTTTGTAGCTCATATTGCTGATAAAGTTAATGCTGGTCCTGATAAAAAGGTTTCGTAACAAGTATTTTTGCGTATGGGGCTGTATAGCAACAGACCAGTCAGGGTGCCCATGCTGACCTCTGTCCACTGCCGAAAGCGGCTACAGTGGGCTTTTGACCATCAAAACTAGACCACAGAACAAAGAACAGTGGCCTGGTCTGATGAATCACATTTCCTTTTACATTACGTGGATGGCCAGGATGGCCAGGTTTTCATGCGCGTGGCTTACCTGGAGAGCATGGAGAACACTACCTGGAGAACACTACCTCTGCAAGCCGGCAGAGGTAGTGTGATGCTTTGGGCAATATTCTGATGGGAAAATTTGGGTCCATGTGTATGTTACTTTGACACATACCACCTTCCTGAGCATTGTTGCAGACACATACCACCTACCTGAGCATTGTTGCAGACCATGTGCACCCTTTCATGGAAACTGTATTCCCTGATGGCATTGTCTTCTTTGAGCAGGATAATGCACCCTGGCACAAAACAAAAATGGTTCAGGAATGGTTTGAGAAACACAACATTGAGTTCAAGGTGTTGACTTGGCCTCTAAAATTCCCAGATCTCAATCTAATTGTGCATCTGTGGGATGTGCTGGACAAACAGGTCCGATCCATGGAGGTACCACCTTGCAGCTTACAGTACTTAAAGGATCTGCTGCTAACATCTTGGTGCCAGATACCACAGCACACCTGGTGTAGTCCATGCCTCGATGGGTCAGGGCTGCAGCAGAATGGGGTCCTACACAATATTATGCAGATGGTCATAATGTTATGGCGGATCGATGTACTCCACCATTCAAGTTTGGCGTCACTTAGAAATGTCCTTGTTTTGGGAATGAATAGCCAATTTTTTTACCACTATTTTAGCTCGAAACACCAGATAAAAAAAAATCTACATAGGTGTACAGAGGCCCATTATCAGCAACCATCACTCCTGTGTTCCAGTGGCACATTATGTTTGCTTATCCATGTTAATCATTTTAAAAGAAACCCCTTTTGTGATTCTGTTAGCACTTCTGTGTTTTGATTAAAGAAGCAATAAACTGGCCTTCTGTCACGTCCTGGCTAGGCCCCTAGCCATCTTTGCACTGGCTGGGGCCATAGTCAGGACGTGGCCAGAAGAGGTGCCTCTAGGCACCTCTATGTTGCTTCGGTCTCCCCAATTGGAGGCAGGTGTTGGTTATTGCCTCCAATTGGGGAACCTATTTAAGTTGACTGTTTGCCCACATGAATGTGGTTCATTTTGGTTGTCAGCCAAAGGCGATGCAGCTCAGTCATCTAATTCTGCTTTAAGTTTGTTTGTTCCTTCCCTACTTGTATTCACCATTAAAAACTATGGATTACTAATACAATGAGCGTTTTGCCTCTGCCTATCTGTCCACAACCCAGAATTATGACACCTTCTTTAGAATAGTTGAGTATCTGGAGCATCATCAATTGTTCGATAACAGGCTAAAAATGGCCAGAAACAAAATGCTTTCTTCTGAAACATGTGAGCCTATTCTTGTTCTGAGAAATGAAGGCTATTTCATATGAAAAATTGCCAAGAATCTGAAGATCTTGTCATGCCTCGTGTCCCTGAGCCAGTCACACACCTGCTCGTCTCTCTATTACGCACCAGTTCCCAATCCACAGTTACGCACCTGTTCCCAATCATCCCATCACCAACAGTATTTCCACAGTCCTCTGCCATCCCTTCCCTGACGGATTATGGTCGATATTCACATGCGCTACCCAGCTATCCACGAGTCTACTTTCTGTTTGGATTTCCCGTGTACCGACTCGTTGCCCGTCCCCGATTACTTTGCCTGCTCTCTGCCTATACTTCTGCTGCCAGCCCGTGTGTTGCCCTTCTGCCCATCCCTGACTACTCTGCCTGCTATCTGTCTGTACCTCAGCCGCCCGCCCGTGTTCCGACCCACTGCCTGTCCTCGACTCTTCTGCCAGCTATCGGTCAGTGTCTCTGCCGCCTGCCTGCACATAGATTCCCTGCCCGACTCCGATCCCTCTACCTGCCACTCCCCCTCTGCCCTTCCAATCCGCGCTTGGGTCCTCACCCCCGTCCCTGACAGATATTGTTTAACGTTGTATACTTCTCCTTTCACAGAAAAGCACAAACTATCTCTAACCAGAATCGAATGAGGAGTGGGATGCCCTGGTGCACATCTGAGCAAGAGGACAAATTCATTTGAATGTCTAGTTTGAGATACAGATTCCTCACAGGTCTGGCAGCTTAATTAAATAGTACCCACAAAACACCAGTCTCTACGTCTACATTTGAATAGGCTACTTTGGGATGCTGTTACAAAGAAAAAGCTGTATATCAGACTAGCAAATAAAAAATATATATTAAGACGGGCAAACGAACACAGACACAGAACAGAAGATGAACTCTGCCTAGAAGGCCAGCATTCTGGGCTCACCTCTTCACTGTGGACATTGTGATTGGTATTTTGAAAGAACATTTGTTTTTCTTTCATAAACAAGAACATTTTCCCCAGGCCATTAAATGACAGTGAATGTATACTTTACTTAAAATAATATTTTTTATATATATAAATACGTATCATAATGTAGTTTAAAGCAACAAACAAACATTTAAGTCCACTTGAAAAATACAAATGCACAGCACTAATGCTTGCCAAATGCAAAAAACATACACAATTAAGGCCTAGTCTTTATGGTACATTTCAAACCTTTTTTGTGTGCTAGATTGTCCAGAAAATCTTATTTTTTTCAAAGCAACAAAATGTGAAGACCTTAAGAGGTGTGTACATTTTCACGAACCACAATTTTCCATTTGGTATGAGACTGAATTTTATCTGGATTTGGTTTATTAGTCTGGACTTCCCAAACCAGAAGTAACATGTGCTGACCTAAAAATGTAATTCATGATTTGTTCAGCTGACTGTACCTCAGAATAGTTTAAATATGTTCTTGGGGAAGTCATGGGGAAGAAAGCATGCATTTGCTGATAGGTATATATTACAATGCCTGAATATTTTTTTTTACTATATATACATGAATCACAACAAAGTTAGTTCCTGTTTGAGTCACATTACACTTTGGTAACGTTCAAGTCAATGAACGACTTGAAGGCAACATCATCAAAGTCCAACCTGCAGTATGCAAAGATGTTCTCTCTCTCTCTCTCACAAACACACACACACACACACACAATTGCATAGAGTAAATATTGTGACGACACCATGACAGTAGTTTCCAGAACAAGCAGCCATGGCGACACAACCCTCAATAAGCAGCTCATTAAATATCAAAACAACCCAATGAAGTTGGCTTAAGCAAACAAGCAGAGAAAGCTCACTCAAAAATATTTGTTGAAAAAACAATCAAGATAAGATTTCTTAATCCCAGGCAACTGTTTTAGGAAATTAAAATGGCTATTGCCTGGAACAGAGATCTCACCATATTGTGTATCTGTGATAAATTGTTTACATTGTAACTTGAAACCTATTCTAGGAAATTAAATCTGACTGCAGACGCAAACACAGCAGACGTGTGTCATTCTGCATTTAGCAATGACACTGTGCCGTTCTCCTACAATTCCTATTTCCTTCTAAGTGGAAGAGCCACAAAATTTGTAAAATACACAACACTAAATTGGTGCGGGGGCGTCTGAGTTTCATGAAGTCTCTTGTCATTTATAGATTTGCTGGAACGATGACCATTTAGGCCTGTTATATAAACTCATGTCTTCCATTTTTCTCAGATCTGGGCATTCAAACAGTCCCAAGTCCCAAGTATCTCTAGACTATCCCAGACAAATGATAAAGTGCTAGAAATGGCAAACACCCGGATCGCGGCTCCGTACAGTTTTGCCAAACGTGCAATAAGAGAAAACCATTCGGAAAAAGGCCATGAACTCCTGGCGGAACTTGGCCTGGGTGCCGGCGTACAGGTACGCGTTGACAGCAGCGTTCGTGAGTCTCAGCATGTTCCCGATGTCAGCCGCCACGTTGATCTGTCGACTGTAGTCGTTTCGATCCAGGCCAAAGTGGACAATGCGCAGGATGATCTGGGTGACGGCGCGAGGGGCGGAGAGTAGCACGAAGCTCATGGACACAGTCACCAGGAGAACTACGGACTTCCTCTTCCTGGAGCGCACCAGTGGCGTCGCTCGGAGGGCCGCCGGGCTCAGGGCATCGCCCGCTACAGCGTGGACACGATTGCTGAGGGAGATCGTCCGCAGGGTCAACCCGTTGAGGGTGAGAATTATTTGGAAAGGCAAGATGTAGGACACAAGCGTCTGTGCCCACACCAGGGTGTGCACATATCCGTGTGGGACACTACGATCATAAACACAGACCCAAATGCTCTGGTTCTGATTGTAGACTGAGACGTTGGCCCAGTAGTAGGGTATGGACAGGAGGTGGGAGAGAAATAAGACGATGGCGATAGCCTTCAAGGCGCTGCGAGTCGTGCAGAATTTGGCCTTCATGGTCCACGTGTGGATGGATATGAAGCGCTCCACGGTGAACACCACAACCAGCCAAGTGGATGTGTTGCAGGCCCCGTAGTTGAAGATGTCTCTCAGCTGGCACCAGGGATCACGACTCCAATATGGCTCCTGAAATCAAATCAGTGAATTTACAAAGAGAATCAAAACATATCACTGTGATATGGCATGTCTATACAATGCTGTTGGCTGAAATGGATCGATGACAGCGTTGCTACAATAATACTACTGGCCCAATTTAAAGTGATTTTTATATCCGAATATATAATATAATATGAATTACCTCCTGGTAAAATTTTACTGTGATCTCTAGCACCACAATGAAGACGAGAACTAAGGTGTCCGCGACGGAGATGGCCATCAGATAGTAGGTGCTGGACTTGGACAGCATGCAGTTTCTCCGCCAGAAGATGATGAAGGTAGCGACATTGGCTTGAGTGGAAAGTCGTTTCATTAGCGTTTCTCCATTGGCAATGAAGCGAAGAATAACTTGCACATGCACAGCCTACCTTGCCTGCCTATGCTACGTCTTAAATACTGAAGCCATAAAGTATACTTCATTTGCAGAAAGATTCATCATTACCATAATATATTTTATCCATCTGATTCATAAAATGTAGCATTCATTTGATTTCATAAGTTTGTGAAGAGAAAAGCATTTTCTGAATTGGTCCAAGAACATCTTCGCACTTCTTTAACACTCCAAGTGTACTTATCCAGCTGTATCCTACAGGCAGTTATAGATACCTAGCAGTAGTACATCTATCAGTATACTCACAGGGGATGCCCACTATAGCCAAGGCTGGGTAGAACACACCCTGCAGTGTGACCATCCAGTGTTCCTCCTGCGGGTTCATGTTTTTCCCCAGCAGGTCGACAGCATCAGAAGACATCCAGAAGACCCTGGTCTCCTCTCACCATCACCAGCAGTCACTCATTGTTAACACCTCTCTCGCACGCTCCACACAGTCATGCAAATGTGCACACCCCCAGGACAGTATTTACCCATGATTAATGATTACGCTGCGAGGCGGCATGGACAAGATCACTGGTCAAGGTGGAGAGGTCAGCTACTTGGAAAATAACACACACCTCGTGTGCATCTAGAAGCATCCCACGCTCGTCTGTCAGACATTTGTCATGCAAAGTAGTCTTTTTTTGTAGATGTCTACTAAAAAGAAATGCACGGGTCGTTGTTGGTCAAAGCCTGGATTTTATTTCCTGCCTACTCTCATTCAAATTATCGTGGACCTATACATTGGTCTGTAAGATTGAAATAACATCTCTCTATAATATATGCTTGACGGTTCGATCTCCCCCGTGAAAAGACATTAGACACTGTAGACTAGAGGAAAGGATAGAAGAAACATAGAAAAGTTACTGTGCAAGCAACTTTAATGTTGCTACTAGATTATGGTGATATACTATATATTACATGTATGCCTAAGCGTCTGCCCTCAGATCTCTATGCTGTCTATTATTTGATAGACTTGTGTTTCATCTCTGTCTGTTATATGTTTCAGTTGACTGGGAGTCACTGACATCCAGAAGGGCCAGACATTGGTTAATGTTTTGACATGAGGCAGTCATGCAAGACCCCACTGACATCTAACAGAGGAAATTTGCTGGAAGGTGTGTAGTTACAAAACATGCTTCCGATACTGGATAGCAGAGGAGATATTCAGAACCGGTTAAGTCTGCTTTCTTATATTTTGCCCCAAACTCATAGAATTCCATTCAGAGTGATCTCAGGTTAAATGTTTTGATTGGTATGACATTTAAAAATTCCCAATGAAGTCGTAATTTATTATGAATTGTGATCGTTTTCCCCCTTTTGTATTAGGTTTTCTTGTTGTAATACAAGGTTCAGCTGTAAAAGAGACCTTTGTCTACATTGATTTCTTTATATGAATGAAGGTAAATAAACAAATAAATAGAAATACTAAATAGCATACCATTAAGGCAGTAATCAACCAATATAAGAGGTCTGCCCAAACAGATATCATTTTTCTGCTGCTGAACCCTATTCAGACTATCTACACATCACCTGGTCTGAAGAGTTTTCTCTATTCTCTTCTGAAGGAAAGAAAACATCATGTTCTGCGTAAGGCTTGATTTAGAACATTTATTCAATGGACCGGTGAATGGTTTTCCAGTCACTCTGCATCTCTCAGACTCATTGTTTGTTTTTGAACACGTAGCTTGAGGCTAGAATATGCAAATCTCGCCCTTTTTGTCTTCTCTCATGGCTAACTGAATGGGCACTGGACACATTCATATGAGAATGTGTCCAGGGGTGCAGAATAAACCACCTTTACTTAGGCATAATAGCAGGGTGAGGGTACCCAAACCCCACAGCTCAGGTGTCAAATCGGAGGATTGATTAATTAGGTGGCTAATTGGTTAGGATCTCCCCTCAACTAGGTGTATTGGTCTCAGTTGGGTGACAAAATCGAGTATACACTAGACCGACCACACATGTTAAAGGCTACAATGTCTGTCTCCATGCGTTATAACATATATCTGTTGGTACTATTTTGGTAGGAAATGACCATCCAGGAAGTGGAAGGCAGAGTGTTGTTTTCTGCTGACACCACAAGCCATTCTTTTGAAGGGCGGGATGAGGTAGCGGGATGAGGCTGCTGTAACCCGCCCGTGACCCTGTTTCATTCAAATGATCAAGGGGTCAGAGATTAAGAAAAGTGCTTGATGGAAGTTTAACTGGTTTTCCCCTTCAAGAGATAAAGGAATGTTATTACGCTACTGTGAAATCGGTTGTAGACTTGAGTTACGTAACCGAAGTACTGAACATTTGTCCTAAAAATTTGATGAAACAAATTCTTCCTGCTCCTATCTAATCGCATCATACACAGATGAAAATAAAATCCTTCCAAGGAGTTTAGTGTACTGCTGAAATCTGCCAACAGATGGCAGTGTGTCGGTATGTTTACTAATGTATTCCTTTCGACAGTTAGATCTTTTTTAAGCTCACATTTTCAATGCCGCAAGCAAAGAATATGTTGCTCTGTTCTGCATCACATTGCACAGCACTGCACAATATTACATGGCAATTATGTGGCCTAAAGAGATCTCTGAGCAAAAGGTTCCTCAATGAATATAATGTACAGCGCTTCCTAATGCAATGACTGATCCCTGGTCATGAGGGATGGATGGCATTTTGGGCATTAAAATGGAACATAATGAGCTGAATGACAATTAGTATGACTACAGATAATAGGCCCCAGAGATGTATTTTTAGAACCCAACCTCAATTATTTATTTCTTTCAGGATGACATTCTATAACACACAACAGCACACCAGCCACAGCGACTTGGCGTAGTACACAGAAAGGGATTTCTGCTGGTCATAAAACATGTTGAAAGCAGAGGGGAATTCCTTGGAGGAGGAGTGAACAACACAGGCATGCCACAGATCCAAAAGACAGAATGAGAGTAGGGGTTGGCTGGAATTCGAAGAAGAGAAAAACCTGTTCTAACACGCGCACTGGTTGCTATATAAGAAGAGGAGCCTTGTTGCCAGGGAAACCAGGATTCCACAATCAGTGCTCAGAGCAGTGGAGTGGAATTGCTGCGGAGGATTGGATGCTTCGGCTCACATCTAGGGGTCATCTTGTACTTCACACATCCCTGGGCTCCTCTGCTAAATCTGCCATCCACCCCCACCACCTCAGCCCTGCGGGACAGGGGATCCACCATACCTCACCTCCCCCTCTACAGGAGATCCACACTACCTCACCTCCCCCACTACAGGGGATCCACCCTACCTCACCTCCCCCTCTACAGGAAATCCACCCTACCTCACCTCCCCCTCGACAGGGGATCCACCCTACCTCCCCTCCTCCTCTACAGGAGATCCACCCTACCTCACCTCCCCCTCTACAGGGGATCCACCCTACCTCACCTCCTCCTCTACAGGAGATCCACACTACCTCACCTCCCCCACTACAGGGGATCCACCCTACCTCACCTCCTCCTCTACAGGAGATCCACACTACCTCACCTCCCCCACTACAGGGGATCCACCCTACCTCACCTCCCCCTCTACAGGGGATGCCTGCTCTGTCGTGGTCTTCACAGAGAGATCAGTAGTATATAGTTGGCCATTTTATTACGTGTCTGTGTTCCATAATGGCAGTACAGTATAATTTGAGCATGAGCCAGAGTGCCTCCTTCCTGGCAACAAACATAAACATGACCGTGAAAGCTTACTGCCCAAGGGTTTTATGTAACCGTATAAGCTGGGAGCTGGTTATTAAGAAACATGTTGTGAAAAATGTCTGGTAACTGTATTTGGCGTCTACTCAGTCCTGTTCAATAGATGGTGATGATACATTTTGAGGCTACTGTTGAGGATGGTTTTAATCCCAAAAGTCCCAAAGTTAATTTTGGCCAAAATTGGTCTGACCATCCCAGTCCTGAGGCTAGGTCTGCTAACTTGAACTTGTTGCGATGAGACAGGACTGTACTGTATATAAAACAGGATATGTCAAAACCGGGGATGGGAGAAAAGGAGTGCACAACTTTTGTTTTGCATACAGTCTTAGGTTTTTGTAAAAAGAAAACATGGCCTAAACATTAGCATGGCACATTTATTTGTACTCCAGCAAACTTTTTATAGTAACATTTTACTTTCCTTTGAAAATTACAGCTGCAGTAATCTGAGGTCACACACTGTCTTTTGATATACTTATTCAAGATCTTAATTTTATTTTAGGTCCTAAATCTTGCTGTGCTGTACCAGTGGCTGTAATTTAGGGCCAGTGTACCAGTGGGTGTGATTTAAGGCCAGTGTACCAGTGGGTGTGATTGAATGAGAGTGTACCGGTGGGTGTGATTTAAAGCCAGTGTACCAGTGGGTGTGATTTAAGGCCAGTGTACCAGTGGCTGCAATTTAAGGCCAGGGTACCAGT
>JACXGJ010001807.1:0-76089 GCA_016801105.1 Esox niger
GTGGAGGTGACGGGGTTTATAAAGTGGAGGTGACGGGGTTTATAACATGGAGGTGATGGGGTTATAGGTCTGCCTCAGAGGTGTGCTACCTGGTAGGGACAGGGACCTCCGTCAGGGCCCCCAACATGACAGCCTGCTGTAGACGGACAAATGCCACAAAAGCAGAGTCCAAGAAGTCCACCTCTCCGACCAGGACATTCGATGCCTCAGCATCACGGGGGAGTTTCTTCATAAACTTATTCTTCAGCTACAGGTGGGGGGGTTTAGGAGGAAGACCGATGACAGAACAGACAGCGACCAACAGAGAGCAGACACAAAGAGAGACAGAGAGGGATAGTGAGTGAAATAACAACAGTAGTAAAGATAACAAAGCGACACACAGTTGCCTTTATGAAATAGAGTATCACACAACCAGCCCATCCCCGGAACACAGACTAGGATTCCAGTATGGCAACAGCAGGTCGAAGCCTTTTCAGCCACAGTTCAAGGTACCTTTATAACTCAGTAAGTCATTCTGTCAAAAACGTAACACAGTCCATTTTGTTAAATGGAGTTATACACCTGAACCAAAATTCTACCTGATTATCAGTTGTGAAGAGGCAGCAACAGAACAAGCTATCCACTGGGCTATGTAAAACAACAGGCCAGTTAAAAAAACACCAGCCCTTCACCTTTGCTCAGTACATTAAGTTACCTTCAGTTCCAAATGTTACATATAGCACTTTAAGAAATGCAACAAAAAATGTGTGTATACACAAACCACAATACACACGCAAGACCTTGGGTATAAGGAAATGATTAACTAAGTAAGACCTTGTTGCTTTATCAAAGGCCACAGCAATTTGACAAACGAGCTACAGTTGTCAGCGTAATTCCAGAACTGTTTCGGTACATTGGTTTCAATAGGCTTCAGAAGTGGCGACATTGTTATCCAACAGTTGAGAGAGAGAAAGAGAAAGAAGTCAGGGCGTTTATCTTTGTGTGTGAAGCTCGTGAGCTCTATCAGTAGAGCGAGGCCTTGTTCCGGTTCCCACACAAACACTCCCCTGACAGCACATCTCGCACCAACACACCATGACCCGGCATAGTATCAAACAGGAGATGAGTGGTCCATCGGCTGTGTAAAGCTCTGTCTTAAAACTTTCGATCGCGCCCAAAGGCACACACGTTCACATGCATACCCGCACCTGGTCTCTATCTGGTTGGTCGGAGAAGTCGCTGAGGCTGTTCGAGGTCAGATTCCGATGGGCTGTGGTTGGGCTACCTGCGGGATCAGAGGTCAAAGGTCAGTGCCTGAATGGCCACTGGGTTCTGTTCGTTAGGGGGAGAAATAATTCAATCGTTCAAAAGCGTTGTCAACAGGAAGCGAGTGTCTCTTGTTGTACAGGTAATTCATCCCAGACAGTTCTCTTCTGTCTGATGCCTGATGAACGCACGCCACAGTGAAAGAAACCCACTTAGATGAAAGGCAATGCCCTGGTCCAAGAGAAGACAAAGCCCAGTTAGATCAGACTGATCCCAGAGATGGAGATGAAGAGAACAACAGAAACTTCAGAAGCCCTAATATAAATGTGGAAGGAAGCCAAGGCTTAGTTAGGCTTTAGGGCGGATGCCAGCTGCAGTGGATCAGTGGATCTACTCACTGAAATCTCCCACTGTCGTGTCCTGCCTGTCTTTGATCCAGTGCCAGCTCACTGGCACGCCAGAGCAGAGACAGGGCATGGACAGTCAGTTTTACAGTAGCCTACGGCTGGATGGGACAGGGAGAGATAGACATCAACTTTTTACCTCTTAGCTTGCAGTATCCGACTGCATTGGCTTGACATTTAAGTGGTGTCAACCAGAAAAAGTATAACGCTGCAGGGCAACAATTTTTTCTGGTACATTTGTTATGTACTGCTTTTTTGCGGGTCTACACACTTCACCTTGAGGTAGAAAATATTCAGCAGTTTTTGAAAATGTTTTTTTTTTACCTGACATATGTAAAGAAGTATATGGACCCAGAAACAAATTCATGATTCAGTTTTTGCTAAACAGTCCTTAAATATTTCAGCTTACTTTAGCCACTCTTTGGTTAATATACCACAACAGCTATGGACTGTTCTTAGGCAAAAGGCAAACCAGAGTGCCTGGATAAGTCCCTTAGCCATGGTATATTGTCCATTTACAACAAATTTCTTATATAACTGTATAAACTGGTTACTAACATACCACAGATTTCAGCTGTTCAGTCCTTCGAACCACAGAGTTTATAATGTATTATAAATGGACTTACATAGGCAGGCCGATGTTATAAATGATTATAACCTGACTTACTGAGGTACTGCATGCTGGAGCTCCTTTTGATCTCCTCTATGGGTTCCTCAGGGCCAAGTGTGGATGCATAAGGCACAGGCTGGGGTTGGGACAGGGGTTGGGATTGTGGGTGTGAGTGGGGAAAGAGCTGGGATTGATCATTGGGACTGCGCGCTTTAGTGTGGACACAAAGACAGGAAGGATGGAAAGAAGGAAGAAAGGAAGGAAGGAAGAAAAATGCAAGGAAAAGGAAAAGGAAAAGAAGTGAGGACAAGACAAAATAAAATATGTGATGAGACTTTTCCCGCAAAATGTTCATGTGGCAGGAGAGTGGAGGTTAGAGAGAAAGACAGGTCACCTCCTAATCTTTGTCTATTCTTGAACAACACAATAAAATACCAAGTCTCTTCAATGCTTCTCAAGGAGGACTTTGGTTCAAATTCTAATTTGAAATGGATTTGAACGCAGCCGTAAAATATATCTACCTAGATGAATGGACCTAATGCCCCACACCAGCTCTAATTATGTGGGATCACTCAAAGGTTGAACTGTGCACGAACCATCCTATAGTATTGATGACAATGTCCACTAGAGGTCCACCAGCATATGTGAAAGGTAGAACTGAGATGGGGAAGGAAGACCAAAACAAATTAAATTCCACAACCAAACACCTGCATTACCGTTCTGGTCTTGGTTGGAAAACAGCCTACTTGCGCTGGACACGGTCTTGCCGATGTCGGCAAGGGAGCGTAGGTTGGACTTCTTGGTCTGGTGACGATGTTTCCGTAGCAATGTGTACATGACCTGATCCTTCAGCTCAGGCTTTAGCTGACCGTTCTCAATCTGGCTGTCAGTGATCAGCTCTGACAAAGGTCAGGGTGGGGGGAGAGATAAGATACAGAGACAAAAGGTGATGAGACGGTCAATATTGAAACTGTTTCACATAGCATTTTTTTGTGTGCAGGAATGTACCCTAAATGTTAGATTTTTATGTAGCACGGTAGTATTCATTCTAGCATAATGTTCTGAAAGTGGGGATAGAGAAGTGAAAGAATTGTGATGGGTGAAGAGTGGGCGGGATTCCTAACCATGCAACCCATTTCACCGAAATATTTTGCAACCCTGACAAAGATGAGCAAAAGTCCCATACGCATAGAAATCAAGAACTTAATCAAGCATGTGAAGCCACAAAAACATTGGTTGGAGGCTGGTCCCCCATGGAGATCGAACCCACAACCCTGGCTTTGGGAGCACCATGACCAAATGACCCACAAGGTAGGTTGCCATAACCCAATTGACCACTCTAGGCCACCATCCCAAGGCTAATAGCACTGAACAAGAGAACACTGGTGCAGTGAGCTGCCTCTGGGTCTTACCGACCACCTGGGGAAGAGTGGTGGCCTCCAGGTCCAGAAGGATGGTGCCCTTCTCAATGCAGGTCTTCAGCTCAAACAGACTGTGAAGAGACAAGGTTGCCACGTGGGGCTTACTCCAACGCTCTCCGCCTTTCTCCACCTTCTCTTCAAACTTTATCCACCTAGAGAAAAAGCCAGGCGGGAAATTAGTGAGAGATGAGACAAACACCCAGAAAGAGAGAGAAGGAGAGGAAATAACTCAGTTTGTCAAATAATTCTTAATAATCATTCCAGATAAGTGCACAGCAGGTCCTTAGGTATCATCTTACCTCAAAGAAAGTTAGCTAACAATTAATGTCTGTGGAGCAGAGCAATAAATCATCCTCATGACTACACCGGCAAATACAGGTAGCAGACTAAAGTAAGGTTTATTTTCTTTACAAAACAACACCTCTATGTTGTGGGTTCATCACAGTCCAGGGAAAATGCAAGTGGATGGGGGACACCAATACAAAGACTGATCAAACTCCTTGTGCCAAACGAAAATGGGATTTTCTTCCCATTGCCAAGTAACCGTAAATATTAACGATCTTAAAAGAACAGCGTGTGACTGAACTGAGAACAGGACCACCAACACTGGCCGTGACTGGGTGAGAGAAGTGTCCCTTTTGAGTTCTTATTTCTCGATAACAAAGAGTAATTCAGCTGGACCGGGGGCTGAGGGATGGGGGATTTGGGCTAAGGGATGGGGTTTCCTAGGGGGATAGGGTGTCATTTTCCACCAGCATCACCGTATCTGCCTCGCCCTGCCTGGCTCCCCTGCCCAGTCTCCATTCAGGTTCCTGGAGCATAGAGGCCAACGGCCTCAAGGATATTAACCACCACAAAGATTTACATTCTTTCTAATATTAGAGGCCAGAGGGAGGCGGACCCCACACCGTGGCAGGGGCAGACCCCACACTGCAAGGTGCCCAACAAGCGCAAGTTCCAGTCTCCAGGGGAAATGGGAAGAGATGTTTTGGACATCAACATGGCGACACTGTATTGGCTGTAGAGTGAAGAAGAGAAACTCCTGACGAGCTTGCTGGGGGACGTAGTTACAGGTCGTATTTTACACATGAATACAGCTGGACTGATCAATTCACTTATATCCTGGGAAAATCTATTAACAGGTGTCAGATAAAGCAGAGTTTGTTTCCCAATTGCCAACCCTGCCAAGGCATTCTGTCTTCTAATATGAACCCAGCAGTTACACCATCACCAGCCAGTCAGCCCGCCAGCCAGCCATTTATTTAAAGGGTCACGTGCCTAATACATACGGCCTGCTGTCACAACAGCAGCCAGGAGCAGCAACATCCCAGGAGAGGCTGTGTTCTGGGTAGACTAAGGGGACAGAGTAGTGTTGTTTATCCAGATAAGGGTGTTCTAGGAGTTCATGAGAGGATACACTCCTCCTGTACGTACGTAGATACCATACATGGACAGACGAAACGGGGAAACACTGGCCCAGGACGCACACCTCTCCACCCAAACAACAAAACAGAACATGTTATAAACACTTTTTTGACATGCCTAAATGGCTGACTTATATTGATTGTGTGGTATCACTCTGATAAACTACAACTGTGTGGCCGTTGCTGACAAAACAAAGCCTTTATTGCTCAACCTCCGACCAGGACGTCACAGGTCCTTGTCGTCACAGGTCCTGGTCGAGCTTTTGCCACTTGTTCACTGACCAACTGACCAAATTTCCAACTAGAAAAGAGTAAGGAGAGTGTTGTTATTGTACATCACACGTGCGTATGTGACAGCTCACCTAGCAGTCTCCTTCCACTCCATCTCCTGACCGTCGACGGCAAGCAGCTCATCCAGCTCTGTGAAGAGCTGAGGGGGTGGGGGGCCATCGTCTTCCTCGCCCAGGATAAACCGGATCCTCTCAGCTGCCGGGGAGACTGAGAGGAGAGGAAGAGGAAGCGGACAGAGGAACAAGGATAGGGAATATGAGGATGTGTTTAAGTAATGTCACTGATCACCACTGCTGGGACAGCCTGTCCGTGTGTCCTCCCTGACACCACCCATCTGTTGAGTTACATCACAGAACAAATTCAGCCAGAAATAAAACAACTACGTGCATTAGGAATATATATCTAGTAAGTAAATAAATTGTGTACGCATGTTTAGCTTACTGCCCTTTTATCTGCCTACATACATACGCTGCCGTTTAAATGTTCGGGTAACTTAGACTTTTCCTTGTTTACCATGAAAACATACAGGAAATAAGTTGAATTGGAAATATAGTCATTAAATGTTTTTTTATTGAAATAATAAGTGTCCATCAAACTTGGTCAAAAATCCTCCATTTGCAGCAATTACAGCCTTGCAGACCTTTGGCATTCTAGTTGTCAATTTGTTGAGGTAATCCAAAGATTTCACCCCAGGCTTCCTGAAGCACCTTCCACAAATGTACCATACGGTCAAGCTGCTCCTACAACAGTTCAAAAGTGTTGAAATATGGTGACTGTGCTGGTCATTATAAACAGAACCCTAGCTGATTGCTTCTTCCCTAAATCATTGCACAGGATATGGCATGGCATTGCAAAATGGAGTGATAGCATTCTTTGTTCAAGATCCCTTTCACCCTATACAAATCTCCCAACCAAAGCACACCCAGACCATCACATTGCCTCCAACATGCTAGACAGATGGCATCAAGCACGCCCCCAGCATCTTGTCATTTGGTTTGCGTTTCATGAATGTTCTACTCTGTGATCTGAACACCTCAAATTGGATTTGTCCTCATGTTCAGTTGTGTATCAGGGACTCACACTCCTCTTTCTATTCTTGTTACAGACAGTTTGCACTGTTCTGTGAAGGGAGTGTTACACAATTGATATTGATGATATTCCATAAAAAAATCTGTCACTGCAGATTCTGATTAGTTTGATGTAATTTTAATGGACAAAACATACGCTTTTCTTTTGAAAACAGAACATTTCTAAGTGACCACAAATATTTGAACGGTAGTGTAACAGAGTTTGGAGCAGTGCTTTAAAATGGACAAAAACTAAGCCAGAAAATGTGTAATGTATAGCGTAATGTTTGAAAGGTTAGAAACACATCTGTTTGATAGCTAGGAACTTTTTTGTCACTCGTCTTGTGGACAAATTATCTGACCAAATTACGCAATATTTTAGTTCTGGGTTAACCAATATCACTTAAAAAAAGACTAGAATGTCACATACATGACTTAACGAGGAGGTATTTCTTGTGGAGGGCATAGTGCTGATAAGCCAAGAGTTTCATCAGAAATAGGTATCTGTTGTTAGATAGCATTGTATTGAAACCCACTATCACTTCTAAATAAAAAAAACTGTTGCAAGACTGTTATTGAAGATTTGGTTCCCTGGCAACGGCATACACCATTTCCAAATGATAACAATATAGCATTTCTGGCACAAATCCAATTCAAATCACTGGATCAAGATTTACATTTTTCATGCATTATATTCAAAGGACTTCACAGCGTCACAATCCAAAGTAAATGCTTTGTATATGACATACATAGGAAAAGCCATAGCAATATCTTCAATGGTAATTGTGGCGCAAACACAAACAGTAGCTGAAAACTGAAGCGAAAATTAAGCACAGATTGCTGTCAATGCTTGTGAATAGTCTGATTACAGACTTATTTACACAGAAGAAACTCACACACCAGAGGCATCCTTTAGAGTGCAAACAATAATTATAAAATAATCAGATGTGGATTATAAACTAATCTTTTAATCCATAGCTAATCACTTTTTGAAAGATTGTCAGAAGTTATATAAACATAAACATATTCCACTGCTGTAGTTTATAATACTGATTGATTTTCTAGGATCTCCAAATGGAATTGGAAAGTCATACTGCATAACTGCTGAAAATAAACAGAGGGAGCATATCCCGTACTGTAAATAAATACATATTACTTAAGTATGTGATATTTATTTATGTCGTACACTAGACTGTTAGGACTATCTGACAGACTGGAGAGACATTCACTGCAGGGCATCAGCCACCCTAAACAAACACACTCTTCACATACAACATATGGCATCTCTGACGTCTGTAATGTGTGTGTGTGTGTGTGTGTGTGTGTGTGTGCGCGTGCGTGTTTGCGTGCGTGCGTGCGTTTAGCAAGGCTTAAGCTGCACACTCTGGAAAGTGTGTCCATCATTTTGGCACTTGGCTGGATGTCAAAAATGGATAATCTTTTGACAAATTACCCCTTTCACAGATTAAAAATAATTTACGCAAAAATAACTTACACAGCGTTTAATGTCCTAGATAACATCAATCATGTACTATAACGTCACAGGTCTCCGTGGACCTGAGAGATTGGTGTTGACAGGAGATTTTGAGGAAAAAATAACAAATGATCTTTGGTGGCACTGCCAAAAGTTTGTTCAATAGTTTCAGACGAACTAATTAAACCATGGCTATAATGTATGCGCTCAACTTTTTGGCATGAATCATTTGAAAGTTTTCAAAGATTACATTCCACAGGCCTAAAGTTTGCCCAAAATCTCCTGGACCTACGTCTCATTTTGTAACGCAGTAGTCAATATTAGATGGATGTTGCTGTGAAATGTATCAAAACTGCATTTTTGACCGTTTATCCATTTTGATGACAACAGTGGTGTAGGTGTCCTTAGGGCCAATGAAACTAACATCAGACAGTTGTCCGGTTCACCTTCCGCTGCTGATAGTTCACCTGGTCCCACATGGGGTATGTACTCACATAACAGCATCCTTCACAACGTTCCAATGTTTGGAGCTTTACAATAAGTAGCAACTATACAGCCTTATCAACATAATTTGACCCTAGTCTTGCAATGAGCTTACGGTACACATTGAAATCCCTTATACCTAAACTTTACTTTAGTCTGTCTGACCTTTTTGGCCTTGACCTTCTAGGGACTGTGTCAAAGCCAATCCAGCTCCAACGTATTCTAGCTGGTGTTATCAATCAAAAAGTACTAATATTTGTTGCGGTTGCACACAAGTCTCAAGTAGACAGCTTCACACTGTTTGCCAAAATCAACAGGATTAAGGGGAATTAGCCGGAGGGAAAAACAGCCAGTCATTGGAAAATCCTTGAAGGGCAAGTTTAGGTTCTATTGACTTTAAGGGTAGGTGTTTATCTGACACGGAACAGGGGATTCATGTTGATGTGTGCAGTGATTTGGGTAAAGTAAATGCACCCATGCATTTGACGCATGTTATCACCATTTCAACACTTGATGAAGATATCATACTGTAACAAACTGCACTGAAAATGACAGCGCAATCATGTATGTAATTCAAATACAGTAATTAAAATGCGCTGAAAAATATCCTGGGAAACTTTTTACATCACCATTATATTCCCATCCATTAGCTAATATTTGAATCAGACGCACAAAAACAGATTATTAATAAAACAAAATCATTAAAATAATATTGTCCAGCCTTTAATAAAGATCAGAAATGTGGATTGGTTGGCTCTTAACCTTACAGGTGTGTGCTACCACGTCACTCCAAGACTGAAAGAGCTGTGAGGGCCTCAGAGGAAAGACTGATTATGCCTGGATTATCTGGGAGGCGTTATATATAACCATTTCCAAGAAGTCTAATCTAAATAATGTCACCATACTCAACAAAGTAAGAAAATTCCAGAAAACTGGAAATCATTCTAGGAGAGGGTGTCTAGAAAAATTCAACTAAATTCTCAAACAAGTAGAAACCTAAAGTAGAAACTGTAGAGGCATCACAGGCCACCATCAGTGGTGACATGCATGGGTCAACTCATATGGGAGAACAGGAAGGAAGAAGCCGTTGCTCAAAGAAATAATGTAAATGCACAACAGAGATTAGCCAGACAATATCTTCATGAAGAACAAGACTACGGAGTCGATGTGCTCTGGACAGACTAGTTTAAAGTGGACTTGTTTGGCCACAAAGCCGGACTTTATGTGTGTTGAACACAAAATGCTGCCTTTGAACAAAATAACTCAGTACCAACCGTAAATCCGGTGCAGGAGGAATTGTTTTGGGGCGCCAGGCCTACTTGTCATCATAAAGTCAACCAGGAAATCTACCTTCTACCAGAGAATACTGGAGCAGAAATCTGTCAAAAAGCGGAGGCTGAACCAACAATGGACATCGCAACTGGATAATGATCCAAAACACAAGAAAACCCACAACAGAATGGCAAAAAAAATTAAATGGAGGGTTATGAAATGGTATGGTCAAAGCCCAGATCTTAATCCTTCAGATTAGCTGAGTGGGACATGAAGAGGGCCATACACACAAGAAACCCCAAAACAGAAATGATACAGGCCAAATCAAGTAAACACTCAATAGAATCTCTATAGATTAAACTCAAAGATTTTGAGGCTTTGAGTTTGTCAGACTCCCAGTTTGTCAGACTGTCAGTTATGACAAACTGGGAGTAAGAAGTTAACTTACAATTATTGAAATTACCTAGAAGTACATTTTCAGCTATTTGATTGTCACAGAAATTGAAACCAACCAATTCTATCAACAAAAAAATAAGAAAATCCCTTTGTCTGCTTTTAAAGCTACTGATAAAACTGCTACTGCAGCTGCAACAACCATCGCAACAACCATTGCAACAACCATCACAACTACTACAATCTTACCATTAGTACGACTGTGTGAAAGTCTCTGTTCTTAGGTCATAATCTTGGAGCCCCAAAGTAATAAAACAGACTTTGACAGCTGTCAGTATCAACACACTGGATTACACCGGTTGATGACTGTAAGCAGGGGAAACTGCAGAGTCAAGAGAAATCCTGAGTGTCAAGTTGGTTTTGTTGTTGGATTATCATGCTTCTGACAGCTCTGTTTAACACAACATCCAATGTGTGTGACGGACACAGACAAGTTACGGCATGATCATGAGTTGGAGGGTTGGACGCAGTTACAGTTCGGACAATCACTGATAGACATTTTTTCTCTGTGTTCAAGCATTTAGTATGGAAATAGCTTTCTTGATGTAAAAATAACACCACCTGGACTGGGATTGGCCCCAACACCGTTGAGAAGAGTGGTGTGACCCAACAGTGAAAAATCCCACGGATGAACCATGTAGTGAGGTATGGTTTACAGGCATGTGTTATGAAGCAATAACGGCCGGGGGAATTCCCTCAACGTTGTTTTGTCAGAAATGCTGTCTATCAACACTTTTCTAATTGCTGATAACTCGCAAAGGAGCAGACAAGTAGATTCGGACACAGATTGACTTTGCAAATGCGAATGGTCAGCGACCTGGAATATATCATAAGACCAAAAAATAAGATTGTTGGTGCCATAGTGACCACAACTGGATTCACTGAGACTATATTTAAGTCCCACTTGTATCCCAACCAAAAAAATACAACTATACACCCTCTAAAATAAACTATTTGAATGGTAATCAGGACATGGATAAGTGCCAACCGCTTAAAGAGTTATGGTTGTATTCACTATTTAATGTGATTGGCTGATCTCGTTTACACTGATTTCACTGACTGACTGATCTTTGGTTTTATCTGGATGTGGTTTTATCTGGATGTGGTTTTATCTGGATGTGGTTTTATCTGGATGTGGTTTTATCTGGATGTGTTTTCCATGACTCACTGAGGGGTTTGAGGATGTTAGGCGCTGCCTCGTCGGCATTCTCTCCGTCCGATTTCTCCCCCTCCACGTTCTCCGCTGGCCTCTCCTTCTTCTCCTTGTGGTTGGACTTGCGTCGGTGGCGCCGCCTGCGCTGGTAGCTCTTGGGGACGTGCACACCGATGTACACGGTGCGGTGACCTCAGGGAGGAACCAGGGAAGAGGGGACATGACACAAGGCATGTCATTTATAGGCTGTCTATTATGCCATGGCAATAACGTTAATCCTTCTATGCTTCACTACGAAAATTCTCCTAAAACTGAAGAAATGCAGGAAGTTAAAGTCAAATCAGTTGGGTTAGTGACACTGCAGGGTTTACAGGGAGGGTAGATTGAATATGATAGAGGAGGGATTGAATGTAAAAGACAGTGGTGTAGAAATTTGAATATAATACATTTCTGATATGGAACAAAATGTCTGAGATAAACAGCGAGCACCAATGCCACGGATGTCACAGGAACACATACAAACTTTTGGACTGAAGATGGCCAGTCAGGTTGTTTACTGAAGTGTTTAGTCTATTCTTTGTTCGTCAGGTCATTTCTCCTCAGCCAGAGAGGATGGGGTCTGTCTTCATCCTGACACGATGAGGATGTAAATAAATGCCAACAACTTCCTGCCCAGCAGCACAGAAAGGAAACTGCTAAACATCTCCAGGAAGTGATTTGAGGGAGAGAGAGAAACATGATGCCAGATGCTCCAGCTGTCTAACATGCAGGTCAAATGTTCCTGGTGGTTTATGCAATCGTCACGTACCTGTGAAGACTAAAATGGAGGTATTGGCTGTGTAACCCCCCCAAAAAACAAACACACACTCCACTCCCTAGTGTGATCTCATACTTACACCCTACATGCCTACATTGGTGAGAGAGTGTAAACCTATTTATGTTCCGCTTATCTGCCTAAATTTGATCAAATATATCTCGCAGGCGCAAAAGTGAACTTGATTAAACAATTAGAACAAAAAAATGTTCTTTATTGAGTTGATTGATCCACAAGAAATGCTGGCTCTTAGTCTAGAGAAACAAAATAGTGTAGAATCAACCAATCACAGTTGCTGTGTTTCAAATAAACACACTTTGCCAAAATTGCCTCATGTAATGATGTACCGGTAGGTTACGGTTCTCTCCAACGGTTCTCTTAGAATCGGAGACCGCGTTGTCGCTCGTGGAGTTCCAACCAAAGACCCTTTCTACTAGCAGCACTGACAAACGGGTGCGTGAAGTAAATGAGTGGTGCCACGATTCTGAGATTACTCTTGATTTATTCCTACAAAGTTTCAGAGGACTTTATTTCCCACAGGAGGGCATGATTTGCCTTGGTATTACTCCACTGCTAGTCCCTCTACCTGGGATCCTGTGAAGGCTTGGGGTAATTAAGGTTTTACAGGTAACTTGCAAAGCATTTTATCGACAAGCTCCAACTTATCTATCCAAATTGGCTCTGCTGCACATACCTAAAGGAATGCTTTGATAAAAAGAAGCTGGCCTCCGAACTGTTCCAAGAGACTCTACAGCTTGAGGACTCTGGGCTTACTCCTACAAAGCTCAAATTTTGTGAACAGATAAGCCGATAAGATGTGAGGGATGCAGGCTCTCTCTTAACCTTTAAATGTTGCCTGGCGACTCATCTCATCGGTATGACCTCTTGTTTAGAACACTCTGACCCCGGGCCATGAAGGTGAACAGCTGGGCCTTGGACTGAGGAAGTACCATGTCTGTCTCTGCCTGGCAGGCTCCCACATGGGACGGACTTCCAGTATGTTATTACGGTGATCTCCGTCAGCCTTAAGAGGGGAACACAATGAGGCTTTTCTACCTACGTGTCTGGCGGGTTAAGAGGCACTGACAAGATCATTTTGGTCCTTCTTTGTGCGCTTTCGGGCTTTGTGGGATGGGATGGACCTACAGGCTACTCTCATCCTCGCCTCAGGATGGCTGGGGGGGCTGTTGATGACGCTTTAGTTGTCTAGGACCAGGCTGGACGAAGGAAGTGGGCCAATTCTGGCCCAATTGGACACGGACACAGTATTCCCCCCAAGCCCCTGCATTTACCCTGCAATAGACTGCCAAGGGGCTGAGTTCAGGCTGTCATGTTTGGTGCCATTTCCCAGAAATACAGAAAACACTAAAGGATAAAAAAAACTCACCACTCTGTAACAGCATTCTCAGTGACTTTAAAGAAACCTCCTGTAACAAATTTTACAGCCTGCTTCTTAATTACATTTCATATGTAATTTGAAACTAGTATTATAAATGCAACATTATGATGACCTCTTTGGAAAACATAACTGAAACTAGAGCACTGAACACAGGACCGGCCATCTACAGGTGAAGTGGAGGTCAACCAGCGGGCATTTCTGGCTGTTGACTCTTCTCACAGTGTTGCTCCATACAAGGTGAAAAACGGCTTTGATTGAGCTTGAGGACAAAGAATCTCACAGGCAGGTGAAGCGGCTGACACATTTGACTGTGTACACACCGTCTGTCACAGCCAAAACCATGTCGTGATTCTCTGTGTGCGCGCTCCTGTCATTCCACGCATTAAAGGAGTCAGCATCTTCACGCAGGGATGCGGCATTACCTTAAGGATGAACGTTTATCCACATCTTTCTCTTCAATATTAATCTCCCCTATACTATGTCCTGATATTTGATGCAGTGACCTGGACAGAGGGAGAGCGTTATGGGGGCAGGGTGACAGATGTCAAAAAGGGATGACGTAGAACGGGAGGCGAAAGAGAGAGAAAGACAAAGAAACGAAACCATTTATACGGCAGCCATCAGATCTGTCACGGAGGCTTAGCGCTCTTACCTTCCACCTCTTCATCGTCACAGACATGCTTGACGAAGCGTGCCCCCCTGTCCAGCACCGCCTCGTCCTCTACCCTGCTGGAAGAACAGGAACAACGTGACTAGAGAGGAAAAAGTCCTTGAACATTAGTCAAACAAGGAAATAGATTTTGAAAAGTATTACCACCGAGAAATAGAACTACAGCCTTAGTAGCACTGATGAATAGACATATAATACTGACCAGGAATGGGGAACAGACCTAGAACAATAGAAAGGCAGAACGGAACTAGAAAACTAGCAGAACAGGGGATTTGAGAACAAGCACAGCTGATTGAATTAATCACAGCCTTACTGGTTACCTTACCACTTGTATTAGTCATAGCTGAGGGAGGGAATTGATCAAACATACGGGAGGCCAGATCAGGACATGATGGACCACGAAACACTGAAATCCATGACCGGAATAACACTGCATTTGAAATGTGCTACACTCCAGTCATTTAGCTGACACACTAATCCATAGCAACTTACAGTACTGAGTGCATACATTTCCAACCAGGTCCCGACGGCAAGCGCCATGCCCTACCAACTGGGACACATGAGACACTGGAGCCGAAGCAGGCTAAACAGGATGTGTGTGTCATTAGCATCACATCAGGAGCGCGATGGAGAACAATGACTCCTAAAGTTATGACAGTCGCCCACACACAGCTAACCCTCCCTCAGGGCGCCAGACCGGCACTTGGGCAACGGAAACCAAATTAGAATTTTGCGCCATGGTCACATGCACGTGCGGACAGTGCTAACTGGCTAATATGTCCATTTGGCCTGTTAAATGTTAATCTCATTTGAACTTTTCGTCCATGGAAATGGGCAAAAATATCCTGGATAGGGAGGAGTCATCTCTGCTGTCAGCATTAGAACTCACGGAAAAAACGCTGGGCCAGTTTGTCAGCTCTTTTTCCTCCACAAGCTAGCGCGCACACACGCGCACCTGCACATTTCCCTTCACTCAGCTCTCACTTGCGGCATCTATCTCTCACTCTCTCACCTTAGTCATGGCTGTGGGTCACATGGGCTTCTTCTTACAATGATCAGCCCTGGCTGTTGGGATTAGCTTAGCTTTATTTAGGAGTGGAACCTTTTCTGAGTGCACAAACCCCTACACACAGGAACAAATGAACACACACACGCACGCGCTCTACTGCAGCTAACAGCATTAAGAGGCTACTAGATCAAGGTGTATAAATATGTTAGAGTATCTGTTGAAACAGTGATTGCCAGTGATTAACACCACACAAAAACATGTCACCAGATGTCTGTTCACAGTCTGCAATCCAGATCAAAGTCTGGGATGTGGACAGTACTAAACAGAGCCATGACTACGCAGAAGTCTGTCCACCCGGTTAGGCCACAGATTACAAAACAGATAACAACACTTATTAGCACAACGAGGACTCAGAAGCCACAAAGAATAATGGCATTACACATTGCATTTGTATTCTGCATCTTATTCTTTGCTGTTTCTATAGAATATATAATGCATTCAGTGCTCATCTGATTTATGTTCATAACACGGGAAGACTAGCTGTGGCTCCACTTGTGTTTCTTTTGGAATCCTAATGAAATATCAAATAACTGAATGGTATTTATGTGCTTGTTAAATGTATAAATATGTTCTTAAATGTATAAATCATTTTTCAACTGTGCACCATATTCACGCAAACATGAAGGGAAATATTAGATCGTCATCCAGTGGTCCAGGTTTCACATCAGAGAGGACTTACAGTGTGAAACTGAAGGAATAAGTTCAGAATAAGGGGACCGTGGTTTTCTGACAATGGTAAGTTTTTCACCAGAGGGGATGTAACTTCTTAGGGGTCATGGCTGTCATTCATCAGGGGCACAGGCATACTATCCTACCTGTCTGGTACGCTTCTTAATTCAAACCAACATTCAGTTTTCAACATGCTGTAGATCATTAACATTTTACAATGACATTTAAGTAATTTAGCAGAAGTGCTTCTCCAACACTTCACTTCAAGTAAATGCTTGAAGTGAAGTGTATACATTTAACACCTATGTTACTTTACAACACAATTAAGGAAACATTTATAATTGGGAGGGGAAGGAATGAATGGGCCAACTGGAAACTGGGTACGATTAGGTGGCCATAATAACGTGGGGCAGATTTAGGCTCCACGTAAAAACCAGGTTTCTATGCAAAATGGAAAAAAGTGGTATATACAGAACCAAAACGTTTTACCTGGAAGAAAAAAATCCTATAGGTTTATCCAAAGAAACTTCTTGGAAAGATCCAATTCAAAAGACAACATCTTATGTCCTTAAAACCCCCTTCACTGCCCTGGGGTGTTTTGATTTGAATACCACCCTACTGGCCTTTCAATAAGAGCTTACGGCCCCGTCCCATTTGAAGATGTAAAATGCCTTTCCCATATAGTATCCAGATGACTTAACGACTGTAAAGTGGGTGTTAGGAAACAATACATGTTGTGTTTCTGTGTGAAGATTTTTTGATGAATGAACTCAGGGGGTTGAATTGGGATTTAGGAAGTGGGTGAGCACTTCAATTCTCTCTAGTAATTTGCTTCTGTTAAGGATGATCTACAGTATGAACAAAAGGTTAGAAGTCTAACAGTTTACAAAAAAATTGTGGCACCCTTCAGCACAATTCCTCAAGCATAATACACTGCTCAAAAATTGGGCAGATATTTGTCAAGAAGCAATCATTTCCCAGTTTCAACATTTGACATGATGTCTTGGTACTATTTTCTATTGAATACAGGGTTTAAAGGATTTGCACATTATTGCGTTCTGTTTTGCTTTACATTTCAAACAGTGTCCCAACATCACTAAAAACAGAGTTGGGTATCGTTTAGCTGATCTGTGTAGGTCAACAACCATATGTCTCTCTTCCACTGAAAGAGCTTTGGTTTTGCCCATGGTAATGGATGACAGAGACTTTCCATGTGTACAACCTTTTATTTATACCCCAGGTGAACAGGAGCAGGTGAAATACATCAATACTGTTTCTGGAGACTTTAATATTATTTTGGGGTGCCAATATTCTGAAAGGTTTTTCGCAGGAAAAGCGTTGTACTCAATTCAATAGTGTTTGAGTAATTACTGTGTGGAAATGAAAGTTTGAGTCGAAAATTTGTCTTACTCCTTCAGTTGTTTTTTCTCTTGCATTCGCGGTCGTTCAAATTCATGAAGGGTGACAATAATTCATGAGTTGACGGTTTATTTCAGAATATGATTTTCTGTGTTTTGATTGAAGAATAATGTTTCATAAACGAATTTATCAATTTTTTTCAGTTGAATATTTTATAAATCCATTGTTGTAGAAGGGAATTCTTAAAGGTGGCAGGAGTTTACCACAGTCTATAAGTTAACGTAACAAGACAGTTTAACTGCCATGCCTATTCATGCAAATATTATAAATGAGCAGTGCGGACGTTTGGTGTTGACTATTAACTTTAGTATTTCGCTAGCTAGCTCTGACCCTTTGAGCAGAATAAGAATTGTTCTCATCAAATTTGTGTGTTGGCTTGTAGTTTAACCTGCTCAGACTACCAAAAGCTTGTTTGTACCCCCATCTAGAAACATGGACAAAATAGCCATACATTACATTATCTACGAGGAAATCGGGATAATACTGAGTTGAAGGCAATGGTAAACTACAATCATTAATAAGTCAGCAGACAAAAATAAATGTACTGGCGGTTTTGCCAGGTCACGTTTCTGATGCTGTCCAGAAAAATATTGCTTATTTCTGTTCTAGCCTGTGAATTGGTTAATGATTGATTTGAATTGACAGGTCGATGGACATAAATGGGTTTGCTCGGTTTCTTGTTTGAACCCTTAGTTGCGTGTTTCAATCCTCCTATTAAACCACTGTGTGTCAGTGTTTAATAAACCTTGTGAATTTTTATCTTGTACTATTCACGTTTATATAATTTATTACTCTACTACAGTTGGAAAAGATAAAGATAAAGCTATAACGGTAATTATTATCCAACCTTTCTCAATGCCTCATTAAAAGAATTCTGATGTACTTTGACTTATCAGGTGTAATCTATTATAAACAAAGTCGGTCAAATAATGAATGTTTATTCGCTGAAAGCTGTGGTACATAAGTCTGTATACCACGGGTATGAGACATATTTATAAAAAAGACATTTGTTTAAATTAAGTTGGTTTAATTAACTTAATAATAGCAGAGGAACCGCAGTGGTTTGGTGCATGTGGCCAATATAAAATGGCTAATAGCTGTGAATGTGCATTTGATGTTGCGATATACTTATGAACAGCCCTTAGACGTGATACAGTATATCAGCTATATACCCCGGCACACTGGGCCTTGTGGCTTAAACATAGTAATCTAGACATGTTAAGAAGATATTTTATTGCAGATAAAATGTGTTTTTACATATGGACCTTCATGTCAGCACGGTGAACTTCAAGCTGAGTTAGTGAATGGTCGATTTCTCTTTAAGATGTCCTCCCCGGACTGCAACGCGTGGACACAGTTTGAAGAAAGATGAGGCGGTCTGCCTCTTGGTACACAAACCGCTAAATAAACAAAGACAGGAAGGATACAAGTTGTTCCTGAGATACAGAGCGCCACACCAACACATCTGAAACTCTCAAAGGGAGGGACATCCTTATCGCTCCATTATCTGGCCTTCATATATGGCTGGAGACAGGCAAAACCTTAAGGTTGTAGCAAAGCCCTCAACGTCAAACACTAAAAGGAAAGGAGGTGCCTGGGGTGCTAGCACTGTGCCATCCGGCCAAGTATTGGCAAGGCTAAGGCTTCCACACTCCGTTGGAATTACTTTCTTCAAGGAAAATATAAAAAGTCACCAGCACATTCAAGCTTTCTAGTGGCAGGTGCATGGTAACACAGAGAAAAGAGACCAACAGGCTGATAACTAAGTTCCAATTGACATTTGTGATGCCAGTAAGAAGATCGTGCAAGTCTCTGTTGTCATTAGTAAACATGACACAAGAATAGAATGGTAGTGTTCCCAGATAGATGAGATTTGAGCGGGATCAAAGCATACTGGCGTTTCACTGTATCTTTATAAAATGTAGCAGGGAGTGACATAGGAGTATGGTACAAGCCCTCCCCTAAACCCCAATTGTCCTTGTCATGTTTTTGGCTAGACAGATTTGACTTAGTATGCCTAATAATTTCCCATAAAGTTTGATTTCACACCGGCATTTTCAAGACGTATCACGGCACGATCAAGCGATATGCCTGCGTACCGCACAGAAACTGAATACAGCTCCGACAGAATTGTCCTCAGAGCTGCAAAACTCTGGAGGAGGCGGGTGGGCTCAATTGAAACTAGGGAGGTGGCGTCTCAAGCTTCCCATTTCAGAAATGTTACAATACAGTATGTATCGTCATGTCTCGGATTTCTCAGAGAATGTAGCTTAATGCAAACGAGTATCCATAGCTTGATACTCCACACAGGTAGCGTGCGACACATTTAATAACACACCACCACAGTTCGGGAGGCGTGAGGAAAATGGCTAGATATTTCTGCGACAGACATCCACAATCCTGCATGGCACGGCTCAAACATAGCAGTTTGAATTCAAACGTCTCAAGAGTTCTTCGAGGCGGCTCGGAAAATGTAGTACCACGTCCACAAGCACTGTCATCTGTCACGTAGAGAGCTGGACAAGGCTTGTCCAGTAAGTCCATCCAGGATACTATATCCATTCCAGGCAAGCTAATGGGTGTCAAAGCCAACCAGTAAGTCAGCCAGTTAGGTACCCAGTGTCTCCAGAGTCCCTGAGTTGTCACTGATAATGTGACAAGACCAGCCCTTCCTCTGAGGCTCTGGTGCGCCGTTTAAGGATTTGGGGAAACGTCTGTTCGGACAGCTGCAGGCGCAGAGGGAGAGTTAGAGGGCCGTTGGGTCAGGTGACATTCCCATTTCCATTAACTACAAGGACCAGGGAGTTTTGTGGGAACAGAAAGGATGCCATTATTCTACTTAACTTGGACGCTATGTTAGAAAACACTTGCGGACTAACACACTATAACTAATATAGTATGAACCTTATTAGCCAGCTAAAACAAATAAAAGACATGGAGTTCATTATAGCCTCACCGTGAGGAAAGGGACAGCGACAATGTTACTAATTTCATGGGGAAATTTAAATGTGTCATTTTTATTGCTTAGGCAATGTAAACAAATGTATCCCATGCCCATAAAAACATTAACTGAAAAAAGAGGGGGAGAGATCAGGGTCAAGTGACATGCTTAATGTGGGGGGAAGGAGTCATGAACATGGCCCTCTTACCACAGAAACCAGTTAATCAAACTGTGAAGAGCTTTCTGACAGGGAGGACCTTATGGGGAACAAGGCAAGAGGAAGACCTACTTCAAGGGTCGCAGAGTAGATGTATATTAAAAATAGGAAAGTCAATAAAAAAACAAGTTATCTTTTTAAATAATGGCCCATGCACAATAAAATAAGCAGGGCTTTATAATGGATAATGGGTACATTTTGCTACTTATTCCACTTCTTTGGGACAGGCATAGTAAAAGCAATTCTACCTAATTCAGAGGCTATTATTGGCGTATCAAGTTCTGTATCATTACTATAAAATTAAAGTCACCATTTTTCACAGCATCTCCAATATAAGTTGCAGCAAATACCTAGTAAATAACAGAGGACCTAAAATTGAGTCCAAAAATCAAGACCTGCGGCACAATATTAATAACATGTTACTGATGTCTCTTTTGATTTTGTTCTCAACTGTTGGTGTTCAAATTACAGTAAAATTACGCAGCACATAAAACAATGATGTTTTGGGATTCACTAGAGTATGGTGATTTGTGCTCTCGCATTTAAAAATGATAATTTACAGCTAACTGTTGCACTATTTCATTAAGTTGCCATAGTGGTTCTGCATTTTATATTTCTACTGTACATTAAATTTACCGTGTTTTATAGAAGCCAAGAACCACAAGAGTAAACAAGTAAAAATAATCTGGAAAATTCTAATTGATTATTGATTCAAATGATTGGAATCTCAGTTTCTGGCACATTTTCCTTCTAAAAATAATCACACCGAGCTATTTTTCAAAAGATTTTCATGCAACAGAAGAATACGTTGGAACTTAGACCATTCAGACATACAGAACAGTCATTGACCCTTTATTTCTTTTGGGCTGTGCTTCTCAAAGGTGCTCTTTATAATGCACGTCACAGGTTTTCCATGGGGTCCCTAGTGTTACAGCATAAAATGAAAACACCTCTGTAGAGTTCACACTTATGATGCACACAATTATTGCACAAGGTTTGCTTGATCTAGCCCCTTGTTAGTTTCTCCAGGCCAAGACTGATAAGATAACATCCCCTCATGTTCCTTCGGTCGAAGGGCCACAGTGGCAGATTAACTGACATAAACAGGCATATCCTAGTGCTTCTATTCCTTATGTGCTTAAACGTTGTACTGCTCGAACCACAAACACTTTACTTACATACTAAGTGGCCGGTCGATGTACTGTACCATTATTGGCCCGTTTGTGGCCGACCTGTTGGTTTGCACAAATCCTGACAACCACAACTAGCAGTTTTTTTGCTGACAGGATGTTTTTTTTACAATTCCACCTTAAGCGCCCGGGGAGTAATTAGTTTTGACTGCCTTGGGACAAAATGGCTTTCCCACCTAGATGTTTCAATCTGGCAACCTTTCGGCTGATGTTCAGATGCTCTGATTGCAAGGCTGCAAGGGTTAGAAGCCCAAAACCTTTTTCTGCTTTAAAACAAGTATCTCTCTCAAAATATCCTCACAAAAACTATTTAAAAGTGTACTCACCAGTAAAGCACAACTGGTACATCACAGAGTTGCTGGTTTCTGTGCACCAGTTCTACTAGGTATTCATGCCAATTACAGAGCTATAAGCTGTTTTGAATGCAACATAAATCAGCTGTCATTGTTATTTACTACACAGTCATATCTAGTTAAAACCACAGGAAAGCGCAAAAGATACTCTATCTTTGCAAGTGATCTGTCGGTCTGATCTAAATCACTGATCATGTTTAATGAAATATTTTATGTCTCAAGACAAACCCTGAATTGTAGATGTGCATTAGAACAATGACTTTACTGAGAATACACATCAATAAAGCTCTCAGGGTAAATTCCTTGTGTGTATACAAGTTTCGTTTTGCAGATTAATTAATTAAGCACTGAATGTATACCATTATACCAATTACAGATTCTTATATGCACACAAATAAGCATTTTGGTTTTGTACACAGATATCGAAAAGTTAAATCGTAGGTCGTACATGGCATGGTATGTTATGGAAGACGATCTGCCAATCTGGTCAAAACCCCTGATACAGATCTTGCTTCAAGTTGTGGTGGTTTGGATGACAGGAACATGGTCTCAGTGTTTTTTTACTTGGTCAAAATGACCCCAAAGGACTCTAATGCCCATATTGATACAAAATCACAAAACAATAGTAACTAGTTGACAGACAACGTTGTTAAACATTTCATGAATGCATTTGTGCCATAATACATTTTGAAGTACCATTTAACTCAAATAATATTACTTATTAATATTAATACTAAGTATTTTGCTGAACAGTTGTTAAAATACAATTAGCCTAAAAAAGGTAACCCCCAATATAGCTCAGTATGTCTATGATAGTCTATTTCTAATCTTTCAACAAAGATTCTTGCAATTCTGGAGGAGATTGCATTTCTATACCAGACATGTTTAGGACTTCATGGACTCTGTATAGCAGTAAACAAGAGATTTTCACAGGGTTGTTTGTTTAACACAGGGTTTTTAACTTTGGTTTTCAGCTGATTTTTGTGTCAGGTGTAAAGTCAACAGAGAGTGGCTTGGATTGTCTTTTTGTGCAAACTTCCTTAAGTAGAGAGGTGTGGCATCTCATCTCACTAGTGGTGAGTTTAAGAACAAGTAGGGTGTAGTGTTTAATCTAGTCAATCTTCCCTCCCCAAAAACACTGGCGTGAATATGGGAGTATGAACTATGGTTTTCATATTACGAACTTGTAATTGACCATGAAAGCCTATCTGCCCAGGGCTGCCTTGATCAAAGTGTTACAGTACCAATTTATCTCCTACCTATTGCGGACTATGCCGCTCATCTTAAAGGTGACCTCTCTCCAGGGGCTAGCACAGATTAGCATGCCTGTGGTTGTAGGATCATCAGGCCAGGTTAGGATCAGGGATCATCCCTGGCCCCAGGATCCTTACAGCGTGACTAACTCAATCCCTATCTCGTCACATTGTCCCTGGTCAGGTCTTTGTTCCACCCTGACGAAGGTCTGACCAGCCCCCCGCAGAAAGTATATGCCTTAAAGGAGAACTTATTTCTCACTTGATGTTACATGGTAGTTAATTCTGAAAGAATTTGACAGGCCAAGAGAAACTAATCCATGGTTCAGTTTTCTTTAAACAGCCATTAAAAAGGTCGGACACCTTAAACTATAAACGATTTTAAGTAATTATGACATGTGATAATGCGAACAAAATGTATTATATTAAAACCACCTGACGCTCCATATTAGGTTGGATGTTACTGACGCGGTCAGCTGGCATTAAAAAGATATACATAACCCAATACATTCCATAGATTGTGTTTGCCAGCATTTGCAAAAGCTTGCACGGCCTGTTTTAATAAAAACAAACAACAGATTAAATTTCCTGTTGCCAATTTCAGGGTGAAGAAAAATTGTCATTTCTCCACTAATACATGGCTTGCAATGGCAAGCTAGCGACCGTGAGCTAGCAACCAGGCCACAGCAACCTAACTGCTGTATGTTCTATGATGGGTCTGCTTGTTCTGGGCAACCACGGTTGTCTGTGTGCGTCCAGCTAATGGCTTTGTGATATTGACCATATCATTGGTGTTTACCCTCAACATGAAGCAGCTACATATCAGCTCTTCATGCTTCAGTTCCATAAGTGAAGTGTGTGTTTTATCAACATAATAAATTAGCTGATGATGGTGTAAAGATGTCTTGAGTAGGAATTTTGGAAGTCCCTCTGCTAATTTCTTTACAGCTGTGCCAACAATGGAAAGAAAAGGACAAGGAAGCAAGGGAGGTGACAAAATGAATAATGCTCTGCTTCCTTCATGCACTCAAAATAGAGAGAACAAGATATGTTGCATGAAAAATAGAGACAATAAGTAGATGACACAGTGTCATAAAGATTTCCTTGTCCAACTTAATGACAAAGCAAGAATCTTAAGTTCTTGGGTAACTTCAGGTGTGGAGAAAAAAATGTAAAATGTGCTTCCGTGTCAATCGATGAAGAAAAAAAATAAATTTGTATAAAAAATATTCATAGGGATAAGTGATAAATTAATCCAAAATAAGTCTGATCTATTTTTGAGTTCATGTGGTCAATTGATCTCTACAACACTGGATATCATTAAAGACGTCAGGGTTCATGCAATGTTAACACATCCCATGCCGTTAAACTTTCCACGTGGGTGCATGATTTTTTGAAGCACCGCTGAATGAAAATGCTTCTAATCGCAGCCAGAGTGAACTTTAAGGATAGGAATCACATGGTTTGTAATGTTGACCATTGTCATACATATATTCATCAATTATTTTACCCTGACGTCTGACGAGCGATAACACTTGGCTCTTGTGTGCACACTAATTAATTGTGACAGGCTCTCGGAAAATAGATTACCGTGCAGTCTCAAGCTTCAACCTTCGAGAAGCGGCGGTAACTGGCGGCTTATCCAGACCTCATTTGCTTTTAAGATTGGTTAGCTACTGGGAATTTTGTAGGGTGTTAAATAACTCTTGGCTAATTACCCAAACCTGCACGTCCCTCGCTGAACCGTTTTGTAAACCAGAGTTTTGTACATACACGTTAAAATGTTACACTGCTTTCATGTACTAATGCCATGCAATGACAGTTGTTGTCAAGAATGGCTGGGCTCTAGCCGTGACCCTATACTCTCCATGGGTGTTTCTGCTCTGGGAAATGCAACACTTGCACCACACAACATGCGTGCGTGCCTAGAACAAGACAAATATAATAATCCCATATTGGGCCACTGACCAAAATAAATACTATGCGTAATTACGCGTATATTCCTGTTTACATGCAATGGATAGCCAGATTCGATTTTTTTTTAAAGAACTCTATCCAAGTCGCGTACTATTATTATGGACATATCCTACTCAAGAGTAACGCGGTATTAAATTACCAAACTTCTTACCAGGGTAATATTGAAGCCCGACGTGCCCAGTTCAACTTGCATTACCAATGCCACCACATAGCCTATTGGACAGTACGTTTCAGGAAATGGTCAGTGTAAAACAACTGGTTAATACTCACTTGTTTTTATCTGTGCTCATTCTGCCGGAGTTCTATGTCCAGCTTTTCCTCGTGGATGACTCCAGAGAACTGAATGCCGACGTCCCAATCCCCTGGCTCAATGAGATTTCTATTTGTTTGAAAACAACGCAATAACAGTATTTTACCTGAAACAACTCACTAACTTTGGTCTCGCTCCATTGCATGTATCTATTCTGCCTTTAAAAATAATTTTTCAAAAAAAGTTTTAAAAATACGTAAGCTATTGAAGTGTCTGGCAGAAATCTGTTATTTCATGGCTCTACAAACTATAAAGAAACTGGCCTTTGTATGTGCTGAATTATACTATACGACATAAATATGTCACACCATTCTATAAGTAAATCCTCGATGTTTCTTGATCGTCGTCGTATTTCGCAGCGCGCGTCTGTAGAAGCTATTTGAACGCGGGGTGTCTTTTTCCATATTTTAAAGGGCCAGCCCCCTTTCAACGTCACGCTACAAGTGGGAGGTAGAGGTCAAAAAGTTAAGAAAGGTACGGGTTCTGCTGGATTTCCAGTTATCACGCTTCCATTAAATAATGCATTTGTCAGCAGCCACTGTAAACAAAAAATTCAAGGGGAAAGCGATACATGTTTCCTTTAAAATTATTGGTCAACATTACACTGCCCACAACTGATCGCCCAATGGCATGTTATAGTTTTTAAATATGTAAAATCCTATACAATTATTGAAATATATTAGGGATAATACATGCAAATTGATACCATTGATATAACATTCATTCCACTTTTAAACATTGGAGGAATTACAGGAAGGTTGCTGCTTAATCACAAAGTCCAATTTACTGGATCAAGGCTCTTAAACAACTGTATGATCAACTAATTTCGAATTATAACTGAGCAGGAATATCTTGGTTTGCAACTTAAGATATGAAATGTCCTTGCAAAAACTGGCCTTTTTTCTCTAGATGTCTCTAACTTTCTCTATGGGCATCCCCATTAAGAAGTCTCAATTTAAGTAGAACATTGGCTGCACTCCAAATACACAGTATAAAGCCACTCGGACCCAACGCTCTCAGCCGTTGAATTTCATTTGACATAATCTCATCTGAGTTTACCAAGCAAGAGAAAGTGATGATTTGAGTTAGCTAATACGCAACAGTCTCTCCAGCCAAAAATGCACCGCACGCTAACAAGCTATGCACCACACAGAGCCTAACCAATGACGTTTGAGTCTGACACAAAAATATATTTGTGTTGAATACATTTGATCAGAATGTCCATTGGCGTTAATGATTACAGTTTGCATAGAATTGTGGGCAATTTCAACCCTGCAAGTAAGCAAAAAAAAGTGATTCACCCATCCCCTCAACCTAAATCAAAGGGGGCTGAGGGGGCAGTTTTTGTGAATTAGGCCGATACTTAAGATTACATCCAACACTGCATCGGGTTTCGTTTCGATGGGGATTCCCAACAGGCAAATAGGAGAGTACTTAGGGTATGATAACTTAGTGGTTGGGGTGCAGCCTTTTTATACTTTAAAATAAAAACATAATCTGATCCCTCCTGATTGCCCTATGCTGCTAAACGCCTTCCGATGACCCCGTTGGCATCACTTGCTCTCGTCTTCAACCGGCTCAACCAAGGACGTTAATTGTCCCAGCCGGTTGTGGCCTAGGTTGGTCCAATGATCTAAGCAGTTGCCTCCAGTACATTGCTGGAGCCTAGGCTCTAATCCAAACCGCTACTCTCTATCTTTCACCACTTTCCTCTTCAATAAAGAATAAAAAACATGAAAAAAAATATTTGAAATTGCTACCCAGTTGCAGCATTAAAAATGGTAGAAGCTCTCTGTGACAATCCATTGTAAATGTGTTGCATCCAAGCACTCTATCCATCTCTATGTAATGAACTTGCAATCGGGGAGGCACTATCAAAATGTATCAGTCTTTGAAGTGGCTTTGGATAACAGTTTCTGTTAAATGGCTTCGATATACCCTGCAGCCCATGGAACTGACATTGAATCTCTAGGTCGGTAGACGAGTGTAGCGCCATCTTCTGGGCATTTCCAGGTAGACTTCACAGGGACCCACTGACAATGTTCCGTCTCCTTAAGAAAGTCAGGTGGACTTCACAGGGACCAACTGACAATGTTCCGTCTCCTTAAGAAAGTCAGGTAGACTTCACAGGGACCAACTGACAATGTTCTGTCAACTTAAGAAAGTCAGGTAGACATCACAGAGACCAACTGACAATGTTCTGTCTCCTTAAGAATCAGACAATAAATCCAAATAATCCTAATTTATTTCAGGTGATCATGAAACACCCCAATCGAATACATATTCAAGGTGCCCCACTGATAAATAACACTTGATGCCTAAAACGAACTTATACAAAATCCTTAAAGTACCCATACAGCTAGATGTTGTTTTTTAAAGCATTTTAAATGCAGAGTATTAAAAAAATATTTACACGATCAATTACAGACAGACAACGACACTTTGTTTGACAAATTCCACGTCTCTTCACTTCTGGCTCCTCTTCAGTCCAGGCTGGGATGGTCCTTGGCTGATGTTCACAAGGTACTCAGAAACTCTTTGACCTGGAATGAAAGTGTCAGTATAATATGAGTGTCAGGTCAGTGAAACCATTTGATGTGGACACAATAAGACACAGTGCTTGGAAGTGCCAGAGGGTGACAGTATCACAACTGCGCAGGAAGTATGAACCTAATTCCCATCAGTATGTGTGTGTGCGTGTGTGTGACTAATGTATTTTTGTGATATCATGCAAATCACTGGTATTCACCCTCAACATACAGTTGCAGCCAGAAAAATCAGACCCATGCACTACTCAGAAATACCTAGACAATGTCATCGGTTTTCTATACAATATCACTGATGTTTGTAAACCGCACCATTCATTTGTATTATTGAAACATTTATCAATTTAACCATGTGTGTCAGAACAAACACATAAATGGTCATATAAAACTGGCATCCAAAACTGAATATTTGGTTGCACAACATTTGGCAACAAGAACTAGTTCAGCCAGGGAACCTGAATGGGCGTTCACTCAGTGATACACCAGCTAATGTCAGGATCACTCCTACCACAGTCTGATTTCTTAATCTAATATGGAGGTTTATTTAAATCAGTCAGGCTACTCACTTTGTCTGCCACCCCAGCCTCCACCCGCCAGCCCAGCCTCCACCCGCCAGCCCAGCCTCCACCCGCCAGCCCAGCCTACACCCGCCAGCCCAGGCTCCACCCGCCAACCCAGGCTCCACCCGCCAACCCAGCCTACACCCGCCAGCCCAGCCTACACCCGCCAACCCAGCCTACACCCGCCAGCCCAGCCTACACCCGCCACCCAGGCTCCTCCCGCCAGCCCAGGCTCCACCCGCCAGCCCTGCATTATCCGTAAAGTTCAAACACATTTTCGATGACACTGAGTATCTTCTTGCGGTCACATCCTGAGCGGTTGACCACAGTTCCATGTGATGCAGACAACTATATAACACTGCGGAATGTGCTAACAGGAATTCCAGGATCCGGAGATGGACTCTGGAATATCTTTGAGGATTGTTTTGTTTCTGAAATCCTCAGACTGGTCTTTAACATTTTGACAAGGGTACAGGAAGCAGAGTGGTTTTATTTGAACGTTTAGTAACAGTTCATTCTCAGTCACCTGGACTTTCCCACACACAGGTGATAAAATAACCCAGTAAACTAAGATCTCCTGTCTCTAACCTAATTATTTAGAATGCTCCAGGAGACAGACAATAATATTGTGCTGGCAATTTTTTAAACAATTTGAGTTTAGACCTGTGTAGTTGTGACACAAATTAAAGCTCCTGGAAACACAACTTATTTACAGTGAAATGGGGAATTATTAGAATCAAGAAACAACGGTGTGAATATTTTTGGCTGCAACTGTTTACTTTATTTCCATAACTTAAACTTGTCTGTCTGCCTGTCTGTCTGTCTCACTGTGTGTCAATCAACAATCCTCTACTAATAACTGGACTGTAGTCAGTGATAACAGGATGTTTTTCCCTACAGCCGATTTCCTCAAAACAAATGTTTTCATGAATCTATTTAACAAAATAACGTCTAAATATAGTCATGTTCATCAACTTAAGAAACGCACCAACGCATTAAAAAAATGCAACCGTGAATTAAATTTAAAATATCGTTTTTTACCTTTTCTACCATGTTGGCACACTTGACCGTGTCCACTTTGAAATCCTCATTAACGTCCAGCGTCAAAATGGGCACATCATTCAGATACTGGTACTCCATGCTGTGGGTCGGGACCAAGAGGGATCGGTTCTTATGGGTTAATGACTTCAACAACGCACTCCCCACATCCACACACTGATTATGCAATAGGTCGGACCATTTCCTGGTTGTTTCTTTTTTATGTAAAGGTTATTTCCTTTACGGACAAGGGACTATATAAGGGGAAATATCAGTCATTGCAAGGAAATTCACTTCCTTACAATAGACCTTAGAAACTAGCCGGTTTCCTGTCTCATCCATTAGCACAACACATCAGCAGTGCCAAAGCTTCAGCTCTCCTCACAATCCCAGCAAAACCCTTCCTCCAACTTCTCTCTCACCGCATAGTTCTGTGCTGCAGCCAGCTCTCGTGTTTGAAATGGAGTTTCTCCAGGTATTCCAGAGGAAGGCCTTGCTCCTCTTCTCTGCCTCTCAAACGAAGCCTCTCCATGCATCTCTGCAGACACACACGAAAAGACCAATGTTATTAGTGTTCCTTGACATAGTGTGAAGACAAAGAAACAGCTCCACTTGGAAACAGTTCACTGCCAAAGCGGTAAAATTTATTGGTATTGTGACACTCCGTAAACGGCATTACAGCAGACAATGCTGAAATGGGGTTTGGCCACATGAGCTTATGTACCCTCAACCAACCATGCAATCTCTGATTTTCGGATTATAAACTGAAATGTGGATTATAAACGTAATCAGGAGTCTGCAGTGAGAATTGTGGATATCTTGATGGATTTTCTTCATTTTAGTATCAAAGATATGCTGTACAATTCTAAAAACTCTTAACACATATACATATTCTGGGCAAATTAGGGTATATCATTACATTTGTTTGTGAGCTTACATATTAATAACAAAATCATTATTGTTTTACAGAGACAATATTTCCTGTCCTTTTCTCAGATGTGATTTCGGAAACATTCTTGTCCCAGTTACTGTTATTTTAGCAAAATGTCTGCCTTCTTTGATGTCATTAATGACCAAATGGAAGATAGGTATTCTGTGAAACAACAAGAACAGAAGTGTGCCGAGGAATGCAGTACATGTTTGCAAACAGCCCTCTGTCAAATTCCAGCCGCTTTCTATCAGGATCCAATATAGCGGGCTTGCAAAATGACGAACAAATCTCTGTTTGGTACATGGCTTGGATAATGTATTTCAAAGGCTTGTTCCTTTTGGAGTGGTAGGTGTGCCTCAGAGTATACATGGATGCCAGGACACACCTAAACTAAGATGGGCTTTATATTTAAACCATATAGGAGTAGTAGGGCATACTTCCTTGCAAGGCATCCAGACAAGCAAAGTGCAAAACAGCACTGGGTGGGTCATTTATTTTGTGCAAGCCAATCTTGTACACTGCTTGTTGTCACAACCTGGGAGTGGGGCATGCTGGTAGACACAATTCAGTCTCCCTTGAAATGTGTCTATAGACAATGAATATAGAAAAACATCCATTTCGTGGAATGTCCAGAATAAATGTATCCCATCGTTCATTTGCTTGCATAATACACAAGCTTCACAAGCACAAGTGCCACATGACATCAGACTGTGAAGGTGACTCAGATGTCTATTGAAGGTAACACCAGACTTCTGTCTACCTCCTCTTGGTCACCTGTCAGTTGACTCCTTATCCTCTTCGCCTCCTCACCATTGACAAACCCATCTACCAATATAATGGAAGTGTCTGCATGCTCTGTAGTTCTGTGTTGACAACGCAGCCACTGAGCGGCCCTCTTCTGATCAGTCCTAGTTGTCCTTTGATGATGTCTCGGTTGCTGCCTTTCAAAGCCTTTGAGAATGCAGATGATCCTGTGTTGCCTTAACACAACTGATGCCTTGCTATCTATCTGATGGCACGGTCCTTTTCTAAGGACACTCATTCAGGTCAGTGAATGTCTGAAAGCCATGTGGACCCTAGAGGAGCTGTGCTATGATTGATGTATCTTGATGGTTTTGCACCATCAGGCAGCTATTGGGTCTCCTCGACTACAGTTTCTTGGCAAGGTCAGCTTTTTTTGGTATTTTTCTTTCCTCTGTCGTCATAAAACAAAGATGGGCTGGCAGCCACCACATCATTTGATAACAACTGTCTCCATGGCTAGCTGTCCTGGCTTGAAGACAGCCAGTAACTTGCAGAACGAGAACATCAGAGTCCAGCATTTCTCAAACATTTCTCTCATGTCTGGTTCCAGGTAATGCTTTCATGTTTGTTTTCTTTTTCAGAAGCGTTTTGTTCTGCAGTCATTTGTGCCATGTAACATAAAAAAGTGAATATCTGCTTTGGTTTCTCACAACCTTCTCGAATGCAACCGGTTCTACATGACTTGTATGTCTCTACCTATTCAGGATGCTTGGTATGCTCTTTGGATCTTCAACAACGTGTCATAAATGTTTTCCAAGGTATCAAGATTCTCCATAGTTGCATGTCTCTCTCTGCCTTGCGTGCCACCTTTGGGCCTTCCGATTGGTTTACTCCAGTGCCTTATAAGGAGCGACACAACTACCGCTTGAACACTTAGACTGTATTTTATTGGAGCCCAAAATACATACATGGATATGTCTCTCTGATATGGTAATATGTTTACATAGTTATCTCCTTACACAATCCACTCATTGTCATACTATGTTGATTATGTACAGTATATTAATTCATACTATTTTTTCGGGCAGAACCTTGTCTTCTGGAAATACTATTTACTATTCAGTGTAACCCATGGGATTTATCGACTTTGTATGGAAAGGAGTCCCAGACGAGCCACTCTAATTCAGATTTGTGACTTGCTGGCAAAATTTTTTCACCTCACTGTGTTGATTTATCACAAGCGTTCCCAGGTCCTTCTGGACAGGGCAGACTAGCCCTGCTTTCTCGCCAGTCAATTAGACAGTTAGACAGCGTTTTCACAAGTAGCTCTTGAGCGTAAGCCATCAGACGTTTTTCTTGTTAATCAAGCCTGAATTGCAATGCTCTCCTGAAGACCTTAACAGAGCCTCGAAAGCTAGTACGGTGCTCCTAAAATTGACACCGGTTTCTCGTGAAGCACTTGGCAAGATGTTCTCTCAACACAGACATCAGACTCATCAAAGAGCCTGCCGTCACCACAGAGCTTTCTTATGCTCGCATGGTAGGCTGCTGTGCACGTACTGCCGCCCATGCAAGGAGTCTCATTCACTCTATAAGACTTTATAAACATGGCTGTAGATGATGAGGTCTGCGGCGACAAGAATATGGAGTTGTGCCCCAGTTCTATGGCCAGCAGCACAAGCCAAAATATTGCTGTGTAGATGGCGGAACGGAAACTAGCTACTAGACAAGCAGTTTATAATAGATTATAACATACAGTATCAGTCAAATGTTTAGACACATTTACCCATTCAAGTATCCAAACTAAAGACAAACCATGCTGGAAATGTCTAGACACTTGTCTTATTGTTAAGGCTCAACATCCAAAAACAGTCTCCAGCAGCAGAATTTGCTGTTGTATGAACAAGAGCACATTAATGGATTTCATGTTTGTTTCATTATTTTGAGTAGAAGGTGTTTACGAGTGTGACCAAACCCAACTGGGTAGATGATACTGTGTACAACACTGTAATTCAAATACTTTGTATCTCAGTTAGTAACTGACCTCCGGTGCAGCTCGGAGGTAGATGATGCCATCCAGTTGGATGTGTTTTCCAAACTGCTTGTGGAGCCAGCCGTGCCAGTCCTGGTAGATGGACCATTCAGTCTCATTCAGACACTCACTTTCATACAGGTTGGCGGCAAAGATGTACCTGGAGAGAACCAGGCCACATGGAAGGTAAGAAAGGAGTGCTAAGAAGACCTGTTCCTTCCAAATGGAGGCAGTACACATGCAAACAAAAATACAAAGCTGGCGATTATGATTATTTCCATGGAAATAAATCTTATCCACGCTGTTCTTATCTGGATATTGAAGCAAGTTCCATTGCATTTCCTCCCTTCTTCCTCTCTAATCGGGGACTGACTTAGACCTGGGTCAACATACGTGTTTTCATATTCATTTTAAGAAAGTTTATAGAGCAAAAGAGACTTTGCACATTTAAAGCAATGAAAGCATATTTGGGGTGGAATTAATACAATCCAGGTTTGTGCAGTTACTCATCAAGTAAAACAGACGTCCTGCAGTGGTCCCGCCCGGCTGGGATTTGAATATCTGTCTTAGACCATCTCCTTGGCACCCAATAAAACCGTTTTAAAGCTGGTTAGTGAACCCTACCTGTCGCTGTAGACGGACCGCTCAAAGAATTGCACCGGGTTATCTGCCTCTCTGAGCTTTCCATTCGTGGAATTCATCTGAGCACGGACCCTGCTCATACAGGCGTAGGTCTGGAAGGTGTAGGCCCACCTCTCTGGCTTCTGGTACATCATCTGCAGGACATTACCACCGCTCTTCTGGGACGTAGTCAGCTCCTGGGGGCAAACAATGAATTTGTTTCTTTTGACGGCCATTAGCTCACACAGAGGTCCCAGCTAGTCTTCCAGGGGTCCAACACTTCCCAAAGAATACATTACAGGCACCATTCACATACATTTAACCAAAAATATTTATCTGTACATAGACACTGTACCTATAAGAACATAAACAGAGTTCAAATAAAATAAATTGAAGACACAATTAAAAAAAAAAAAAATGTGTGCGTATGGCTGTTCAGAATGGGTTTATACCTGGAGCCTGTTGCAGGTACACCCGTGCCCAACTGGGTCTAAAAACCACAGAAATACCACAGCAATCCAATAATAATCTGAGTTGACTGAGGACATCACCATGTCCTCAGTCAACTCGTCTGGAGACATGCCGTGCGTTATTCATAGAAACGTCCATTGTCAGAATGCAAAAACGGGCAGATGTTTTAGTGCGTCACTCTGTACCACACGTGTCGGTGCGCCGTCCTAGCTCATTCAATAACGGCCTAATGGGAGTGCACTAGACCGGCTTGGGCCGTGGCAGCATGTCCCCATAGATTCATACTGAGTGAGGGACTGAAAGGCTGTTAGAGATTCCAAGTTCACACCACCATGTGATCATATGAACTTGATGTAGCTCATTTGAAGTAAATCTGGGAAATGAGAGATACGTTATTATTCATTATCTTTCCGTTTGCTAATAAAAGCCCAACTCACGGTAAGATAATGTATGTGCTTCCAGTCCGGTCACCTTGACACGAACAGAACAATGAAACATTTTATAGTCCATTGTGCGTGTAGAAGAATGTTTGTGTGTGTGTGTGTGTGTGTGTGTGTGTGTTCAGGTAGTATCAGGCTGCAGCTTAATGACTATTGAGTAAACAGAGATTGTGAGTGGTTCTGGCCTCTGGGTTGGCAAGGGGACATGAGTGATGAGAGAATGAACCCAGAGGTCTGAGCGGTGTGAATGAACCACCAGGCTCCTCTCACACCAGCGATAAACCTGAGATCTAGAATAAACCAGCTGAAAGAGCTGGGGGCGTAAGGAGGGGGGGTGCGAGGATGACTGAGTGAGGTTAGGCAGTTCAATACAACTACAAGTTAAGGTTATATATACACATTCACTGCACTTGCCAGTACAATATGTGGAAGCATAATGCCCTCTAGTGGTCATTTAGAAAGGGTGACGACATCTGGATGAAAACATCCCAAGGCACTGTACCGTGTCCAGTTCTATAACGTTGGACAGTCTTGGAAATATGGACAGTATTAATTCCCCAGGCGGTGTCACTCCCTTTGCCCTACAGAACATGACAGGAAATGTTCTTAAAACAGAAACGGCTATGCAGATTGAGGAACTGAAAGAGTAAGAGGGGCAAAGTGAGAGAGAGGGGAGGAAAAAACATTTATATTCAGCACGGTTGACTTATTGTGATAGATTGCGGTGGAGGGTCGTATGTTGGGTGGGGCAACCTGAGTGTAGCAGTAGTTAGAAGTGGTGCGCTCCAGGGTCACCATACTCAGCTGTTCAGGGTGGGGTCATCTTTCTGTCCATGGTGTCTAAACTAACGGACATTGACCAGTGCAGTGTAACAAATAGCAGCTGCTGTATTCTGAACACAGCACGTCTTGTCAGAGCACGCACGCACGCACGCTGTCTCTCAACACGCTGTGTCATCTTCAGACATCTCCCTGGAGACCTCTGAGGGAGGGGACTAAATACAGACAAAGATACCTTCCACCACCCTGACATTTGAAACATCTGTCCGTACATAACACCCGCCTGGCTTGATTCATACGAGCAGCTGTCCCACCCCGACACCATCCGGGGTTCCTCTCTGACCGACATTGTCACTGGTTAAACTCTCCAGAGGGTCAAATGTTCTAGGCTAAATTCCAAATGAGACCAAATACTAGTGCAGTACTTGCAAACAAAGACATAGGCAAAAGAAGAAGTACATCCCAAATCTCATTTCAGAACAATTCTTAGTTATACCCCCGAAATGATATGATGGGTCTTGGGATGAAGCTCTAAAGGAGCCTACAAGAATCCACTGCAGGCATAATTGAATATTGGACATTTGAACCACAGTACTGGGCATTGTATACAACCCTCTTCCACTTATCCATTAATCAGAAAGCTTCACTCCTAAGCCAAATACGAAAGCTCAAGACATGAAAGAACTGGTCACAACGCGCAGCATCTCAAAATTACCCTGTGAACTTTGTGCAAGGGTTATTACTATATGTAAGGGTGTGTTTTATAAAAAATATTTACAGGTCACACCCTCACACTTAAGGATGTGTGGTCAGAAATGCATACAGTACCTCAAAATCACTGTGATGGGTTTGTACATTGCACCACCTAGCGATGGGTTCAGGCACTACTTCCCAGTCTTTGCTCTGCTCTTCCAAAAGGTGGACAAATGTTGATTTGCCCGCGGCTGCAAACAAACACAGACACCGACGGAAGTGGGTTTCAATTTCTATCCAGTCTTCACTTCCTTATATACATTTTGTTAAGAAGTGAACAGTGTAGTTTGGATAAAAACATAATTAAACAGTTAACCTCAATCATCAACCTACTTTGGCTATAAAATTTCCGATGGCTAAGTGGAATTTCATACATATAATATAATATATATATTATGTAATATACATATATATGCACACACACACATATATAATATCATTTGACAGTACATGTCAAAAACAGCTTACTTGGGATATCCCAATTAAGCTGTTTTTGACATGTACTGTCAAACACAGCTTACTTTAATATACAGTACAGAACAAATATACATTTGTACTCTATTTGTATATTAATTTCACAGACTAGGCAACATTTTACAGTAAGAGCTACCTTACTATCAAGGTAACGTATATACATTTCATTGCCTCACTTCCAACTAACTTTAGCTTAATAACGCGGGGATTTTAAAAATGTACAGTTCAGTGGCTAACGTTACTTACCAATATTGCCTTCTATTGAAATTCGTTTCATTCTCTTCTCCATTGCGTCGTTGTAAGGACCAGGACACCCTCTCTTCGGCGCCGCAAGTGACATATTTCTAAAGATATTTGGTCAATTTGCCTTCAAATCTAAGATTTCGTTACAGCTGTTGCACAGCGCCGAACGCGAATGGCGGGACTAGCTGTGTTCTTGTGTGCAGTGAACAGCATGGGCTTAAGATGCGTTAGTGGAATCGACTTTTCCCCTTCAAAATAAATGCCCTTCATTGAAATGGCTTTAAATGCATACAAACAGTGCAATAGTGACATATTTGAACTACACTTTTTAACGATAAACCAGGTTGGAATGTTATTGTATACTTACATTTTAATATTAAAAATATGTATTTTTTTATGTAATAGTAAACCCATTGCCAATGTATCACACATTTCCAGGCAATAAAAGCGTATAATCTGTATGGATTACAGTCAAAGTGTATAAACATTTAACAGAAATCCCTAGTTAGTGACAAAAGAATGACTATAGAAGAATGGACCCATAGAAGTTGCTGCCATGGTTGGGAAAGAAATTGAGTGGGACCTAGCTTGAGAATTGATAACTTTCAAAAGCAGCTAGATAATACCCAAATAGTATGCCCCTAATTAATTACGCAGTCTAAAAAATTAAGAAAGTATTTTCAACCGTTTGTTCAAAATAAATGATTGTACTCGATATTAAATGAACAATTATTATAGCTCAAATGTGTTTCCTTTGTTTGATTCTGGACTTTTATTTTAAATGCGAAAAGCTAATTCAAGAATGTAGCTCGGCTGTGTTGCAGCGTGCACGTAGGGTCGCTACGTGACGTTTTACATTTTGGCGGCATCAGCTGTCAGTTCTATTGCTGAACAATTCAGCAATTATTTTAGCAAAACGTGCTGAGTTATTTGCACTCACTCATACACACCAGTGTATTGCAAATAAATAAAGACGACATTTATTTGTAAATAAAGACGACATTTGTGTCCCAAAAATTACTTAATCTTTGCTTGCAACTTATAAAAGCATATCGTTTGCAGGAGATGGGTAGGAAGTAGAAAATTACAGGGTTATATCTTTTGGTATTGTCTGGGAAACTTTGTAGGTGAATTTAGGCTTTGTCGGTGAACTTACGAGGCATTTGAAGTCTTGTCTCTGTATTATAGATTCCCAAGCACACGGTATTCACGCATGGATTCTTATCCGGTATTTCACCGAGCCCAGCGCAGGCTCACATCCGACGCTGTAGCAGGTTTTTATAACTACCCAGGAATTGGGGACATATTTTCTAGGCAGTTGTGTTTACAGGCACATAAGGGGAACCATTCCCTCTGGTCTCAAGACTGAATTCCAATCCCCCAGGGCAGTGGTGACCTTGGCTGATGTGCCATCTTCCATACATTAAACAGGTGCCCTGATTTCTGAGGTCACAAAATCCCATGGTGCTGATCACAAAACCATGTGTCGTGGCTAATGTCCAATATAGCTCTATTCCCTCCATGGCCATCAAATCTTCCCCCTCAATCCAAATATGTAAAGCCCTTTGAAGGGCGTACTGCTGTTGGTAGGCACCACCAAATTCTTAAGAAATATATATTTATATATTAGTACACACACAAGTTAGTCTGCAAGCCGTCTAATCGGCCGGTACAGTGCCCAATCCCTCTAGTGATACCAGAATAGCAAATTGTTTATGTTTGAGGTAGACTCTTTCCAGAATTGACATGCAATTACTTTTGGATTGAATTATTTGAGCCAAATCACCACTGTCAGTACCAAACATTAGGTCTACTTGCTTCTCCACACAAGTTCATCAAAACATGGTTTAGTCAGCGTAGGACAAGACAACGGTACCAGGTCAAAGAACACCTTTATTTGCCAACAGCATTTGACAGCTTACATTTCAGTAACTTTCAACACCCTTAACCAAATCAATATTTACAACTCATTTATCAGAAGATTCTCTATATTACAGCACGGGTAATATACACTTTTTTGTTAGAAGCATTGCGATTGGCTTTGTTACTTTACCACCTTGTTCTCAAATCCAATCACATTCATGTTACATTTCTAAAGCTATAAGTCAAAATAAAGTATTGATAAGGAGGAAGAAACCATGACATGGATGATTAAAACGCGGAACAAACAACCTCAAGAGACGTAATAACATTCTAGCATTCTTTTAATAGACCTACAACTACCAGTCCATGCCGGCAACCAAAACATATCAAAAGCAAATTCCTCGCTATTTGTTTTATTTACAGTGTTGATTTCTAAACTGAAGTTAGTTGCGTCTCCATATCAAATCCTTAAAAGATAGCAATATAAAATTGCATTAACAACATTTGCTTTACCTTCTTACTGCAATTGAATAGTGTAAGTTACTCAACAGCCATGTGTCAGAATTCCAACGATCAATTTAAAGTAAAAACTACTTAAAAATAAAAAGTGGAAAACAAAAACATTTGTTTAACTGTATTAATAGAAATGAGCAATCATTGTTATTTTGAAGAGTGGCATGACTATTATTGCATAGTAAACAATTTCATATTTGGACTTCATCCTTTTGCTGTCTGCAGCACAGCAATACATTACTCAACAGACCTTACAAAGGTATTAGAAATCACCACACTATTGGAACAGTATATGCAGGGGGCACAGAATGTGCTGTGGTATCTCACTGGGTGGTTCATCACTTCAGTAACATTCTATGGGGAGAATAAGAACATGTTACGGTAGCCCATATGTAAATCGGTACCGTTTCTAAAAGAGCTGAGACAGAATACAATATGTGCAGAACACCAGTGTATAGGACAAACATTCAGGAAAAAAAACCCAAAGAGGTCAGGATACCTTTGTTCACAAAGTGCTTCAGGGCTGGTAAGAAGAGTGACAAAGGGGGCTACCCATCTTGGATTACAAAAGTACTGTGACTGGTAACCTCACTAACAACTCCATGTCACCCATTGGTAGGTCAGACGACAAGCAGATCTACACCAGGCCGTAAATATGGTGCTCTTAACCTCAAACAATCTTTTACTTATACTGTATGCGGCCCATCAAATAGGGATATGGACATTTATTACCAGTACTGTAACAGTTTATAGTACTCTAGCTGTATTTAGTCTTGAAAACAGACATAAAAAATAACCCCAACCTCATACTGTTATTTCTCCATTTATATTAAAGCTGTTTATATAGAGTAACATTAAAGGAACACACTTCAATGAAATCTCAGAGAAAGCCAGTGAGAGCAAATGTTACCTCACATAGCTACTAGTATGTTGTGCAATTGTTGTTGTTTTGTGTGAAACATAATCAGGCACTTCAAAATATGATCAATTCTGTTTGATAGGTTATACTACTCTGTTTAATGACTTTTATTAACTGATGTTTGATGGGCTACATATAGCTCGCTCTCTCAATTATTGTTTTAATGTTAACTTGATTTGAATTTGGTAATCTCACAGTCCATAAAAGCCAATCATGTCTTCATGCAAAGACCAGGCAATGGGGTAATTTCTTCAACCAAATGTATGGATGTACATTTTCACCAGTGACATGTATGTTCAAATTGTTGTGTTGAATAATTACGTAGTCCGTGAACTTTCTACATACCCTCTATGTACGAATTTGACAGTAGCTAATTTAAATATGTATTATATAAATATACACCAAACAGAACCAGCTAATGCATACCAGTGATTTTACTTTTAAGGATTTGTCCAAATTGCAAACAATCCAATTCATTCAACCATATTGAGCAAATACCAGCTCAGACAGCAGTATAAAAAGTCAATTGTAGTTTTACCCCAGTGCCGATAACAGTGCAAGACTCTTTCCTACTTACCTGGCTTTCTAAAGAACATTTCCCCAAAGTTAGCATATACTGTAAATATAAAGCCAGCGCATGGCAGGGCAGAGCAGGTATCTGTGCAAAAAGAATAACAACTATCACAGAGTTGAAAGGATCAGTCAGTCTCGGTTTATCTATCCTTGGTGGTTAGCTTCTCAATCAGCTCCTGTAGTGGCACCAGCTCTTTCCTGTCAATCAAATTAAACTCCTGAAAGAAGAAATAAGAATTAAGATATGCGATTGCTACAGTTCTGTTATTAATAAGGTCAGTTTTCCCCATACATTGTAAATCACTGCTATAACATAGAAAATTACTATTTTTTTTAATCTGAGGATTGGTTACAGCATTGAAATAGACTTGGGAGTCAAGACACATTGAATGTGTGCTCCAGTCTAGTACCTGAACAAAGAAGATGAAGTGTTTGAAGGACGTGTTGAGGTGTGCCTCTTCCTGGAGCTGCATCACAGAGTCAAAGTGCTGATGGTAGATGTGGGCGTAGACCCTGAACAGGCGCTTCAGGATGGTTTTAGCCACGGACATGAAGTTACGCTTGAACGGGACACCTAGTGGTGCAACATGAGAGATTAATACTGAGATGGGAAACATAGTGACTTCCCATTTCATTTTCTGTAAAAAAAAAAAAAAAAAAAAATATATATATACCTATCTTAGATGGGAAGAGTGTCTCATCATCAAGCTGGTCCTGCACCCATGTCATTAGGTAATCAATATACTTTGGAGCTGAGCACTTGATCGGCTTCTTGATGTTGGTTCCATCAGCCCAATGATACTCATATCTCAACAACAGAAGAGACATGAATGTTAGATTACAAACACATGCAGAAAGGAGAGAAGCACGCCGATGTATGTACACACCCACTTACTTAGGTCCCGCAGACATGACAGGGCAGCTCTCCTCAGTACAGAAATCTGTTATAGTGCCATAGAGCATGTTGATCTGGTTGAAGAAATCTACAGCTGTGGAAATGAAGACATAGCAAGGACTTGTCATCAGGAGTTGCTTGTGAGCAGACTTTCAGAGCATTTATATCCTCCAGATGACATTCTCAAAAGACAATGTGCCTTGTGTGTGATTTCTGATCCAATTATCACATGGGCACAAAAGCACAGAGTCACCTCATCCTATAAGCAGACAACTGCTAATAAAATCTTGAAGAGGGCAGCTGAATATCCCGAGTGTCCGTCTCTCAGACATTAAACAAAGTTTCATCTCCTTTACTTCTGAGCCAGCAAAGCAAAGCTCAAAAGATTCCACATTTCCTCCCGTACTACATTGAAACAACCACTTGGACATCCTCTCTGGTAGCAGTATTAACATACTCTAGCTTATTTCAAAGTGGAAACCCAGTTGGTTGGCGCCATTTAGTGCGTGCGGTTTGAGGCATTCTGGAAAAGTAAACACAGAGAAAAGCGAAACGCTAGAAAACCTTTGATGTATTCTTATTGTTTTATTCAAGTCACATGTCATATTGTTACTAATTTCTGTTGCAGTTTTGTTGTCTAATACCTTATTTACAACATTAATAATCACAAATTTTATAATATACAAATGCAGAAAGAGAATGATGTGCTTATTATCATATTTATGTACACATATTCCATTCATAACAAAGTGTGTGTGTATATATAATATGTATATATGCGCACGCTCACAAAAAATGTAAATGAATTAAATATTTTTATGAATAACTGTAAACTTTTCACTCTGAAAATATGGTGTAGAATGTTTAGTACTCTGTGGGAAAAAAAATCTCATATGATCCTTTTTAGAAGTAGCAAAGGGAAAAAATTCAAGGGGTGTGTAGATTTTTACTAGCTACCAAATTTAGTAAAAATAAACTACAATACCAATTACTGTGAACTCGCTATACATTTTTTTATTGTTAAAATGTAAAAAAAAAAAAAAAAAAAAGGCTTTTTTATTTCAATATTAAATAATTTCTGTGTGAAATGATATCTCACTGAAACCATACTTCTGAAAGTACCTTATAGAAACAGTCATTGTATATTTTTACTATTTTAAAAGTGGCTCCTAAAGAGTAATTTCTGAGATAATAATTTTGCTAGGACTGTCTGAATTAATGTAAAATGTGTCCTATGAACAATCAGAATTAAAGAATGGAATAGAAAGAGGAATTCAGACTTAATTTAGAATCGACCCATCCCTAATACTAATATGCATGTCTGTGTTAGAGGAAGTGAGACATCTGCTGGATGATTCATGTCATGCTGGAAGCAAACAAGCAGACAAGACTGGACAATTACCACTGTTTAACATTCAAAGTTGGCATGAAGTGAATATTAACATTCTGTCCAGATACTAGGCTAAATAATTTAGTGGAACCTCATCAACCGAGCAGATTATTCTATTTTATACTATTTTAGCGATATTACTAAGCAGTTAGAAAAGTGGACATGTTCCTTACTGTTGACTGCCACCCACTCGTTCAAGTCTTCCCCATCGGGCAGCATGACAGCCATACGTAGATTCCCACTACCCAATGTAGCCTCGGCATGTTTTAGCAACTCATATTGATGAGATCCCTCTGGGATGTTCTTCTTGGGCTTGAATGTCTTTGACGACCGATTCCCACTAAAGAAGTAAAAGAGACAGCACAATTCGATGGTGCGCTTGTGGATAAGGGATGAGAAGGGGTGATATAGCAGTAGGCTAATCACTTCTAAATGCATTCTCAATAAGTAGAAAGGACAACACATTATTAAATCTGACCTCACACATAGTTAAGACATACACTCAAAGAAAGTACGGTTTTGTTAGTCAGTTAACTTGCTAGATAACTCGCAATTAAGCAAACGTTTAGCTTACAAACAACTAAAGCAGCATTGCGTCGTTGCTAACGACAACTCCATAGACAATGTTGTGTCAACACAGAAAATACACAAAGAACCACCATTGTAAAACGTATTTTCTTTCCAGTTTCAGATATGGGTAGAGGCCTATAAGTAGTCTATAACGTTCATGTCACCCAGATTTGTTAAGGCTGAGCCGTGGTTAGCACATTTTATAGTTAGCAGTATATACTTCGTTATATATTAGCTAGGTAAGTAGCTTGTTAGATTTTTAATGCAGATTTCCATTCGGTAAAACCTAGACGCTTGCTAGCCAAAAACACATAGCTAATAGCTAGTATTGCTAACTTAGCCTAGCTTTGTCACCATATTAGCCTAGCTAGTTAGCAAACGTTAATAGGCAGCGTTGGAAATTCAACGTTTCAACGTTAACTAATTAGTTAGCTAGCTAGAAAGGCCAGCATATTGACACAATAATATATGTGGGAGACGAATACTCACAATAGAAAACTCATGCTTCCCGACTTAATATAAGTAGATCCTTTGTTGGGCCGTGGTAGAGACCGGAGAGAAGTCAAAACAAATGCTTAGTTTCAGTCCAGTCCAGTGTGTCACTCACTGACTCAGTGTGTGGCTTGTGAAACTGGTCATAATACAATGTCAGTCTGTTAAAGCGACCCCTGAAACAAATCGTCGTCTTGCGCGACCGTTTAACTTGGCATCATCAAGGTCTGCGACATCTAGCTACCAAACCAACCTATAAAATCGACAGCCCAAAACGTCTGCTGATCTGGTTAACGCGATAAGCTGTGGGTCCTACCATTCCTGTGAGATCAGGATAACTGCACAGCCGCACACATCTTTTTACAGCTCTTCTCAACAATCTCTACTTGGAACTGAATTATCGCGATAGAATCCCATTCACTTATGTACGTTCACCAGCAGAGGGCAGTGTTTTTTCGTTTTTCTTGGACATGTTTATGCCGGACCGCGTAAGCGTAACGGGTCAAGAGAGGAGCGTCTGCAGATATACATTATTGGGCCAAGAGCCAATGTCTCTGTCTCGCATCAGTAGCTACATAGCGCGAAAGTAAATCAGTTTATGATTATGTTACGACGGAAGATAAGTCACCTCATTTGAAAATGTGGCTGCAAGCAAAATCGAACAAAATGTCTCAGATTTAGTCATTTAAAAAATATTTAAAATGTTATCTAATTTATCATTCAAATCAGAAAACCAATTTTAGAATTTTATATATGAGTAAATGCAGCAACATATTGTGAATTATGCAGTCGAATTTTAGAGTAGATATTTTCCACCCGAAATCTTATTTTGTTATATCGCGAAAAGAAATCAACTAGCATTAGGACCTTGCGGTCAGCACGGCTGGATCGTGTAAATGCGCCATAAGTCCGTATGAGTAGCTTGTTGCAAAACGGAATTTCTCTGTGCTGACAGGCCCATGTGTATAAATTCCATAGCTACAGTAGCATCTGAGGAAGAAAGTGTAAGATATTTCGGGTAGGTTAAATATAATCAATCATATATGCCAGGAAAACACACAGTTTAGCTAATGGGGTTCTTTCAGCTGTGAAAAGGACAATGTTAATTTACAGTGTGTGTTGACAATTGTGTTTTCCATTTAATCTCAATGCAGCAAACCAAGATGGAGTGCGAGTGGAAACCAGACGAGCAAGGACTTCAACAAATTCTACAGCTTTTGAAAGAGTCTCAGTCTCCCGATACGTCCACTCAAAGATCCGTCCAGCAAGTATCCTTCGTTCTCGACTTAACGTGAAAGTTTACTCCTTGGTGATATATTCGAAGTGTTTCTGTTTTAGCATGTGTGGTTTAGTTTGCATTGATTAACATTGCACGCGGGTAAGGCTCGCCCTGTTCTAGCCAGCCATCGGCTCCGGTCTAATGCAGAACTAGCCTAGCATTTAGCGGATATAGCTAGCTACTATACAATGTCACAATATGACCAGAGTTAAATATTGATTGAATCAGCCACAGGGTGATAGACAGGCTACGTGTCAACCTACGTGTTGTATCATGCAACAGCTGTCAATTTGTAGCCATCTCATCCAATAGTCTTTTCAGCTAATGTGGATGTCAGTTTCCTATAATTGAGTTGCTGTGATCTCTTGTAGCATTGTTATAGAAATAGCTGGTGTAAAAACGTTATTTGATGTTAGCGGGTACAGTGTAGCTAGCTAGCAGGGATGTTGCTAAAGGCTTTGGGGTTTAGGCTTACATGTAACAAAGAAACTGCAAGCCCCTGTATTTAGAACGAGTCATTCCAGCTCCCCGCCGCCCCCAATATGCTTTTGAATCTCTCATTCTCTGTCATATATGTTAAAAAGAGAAAAGAAAGCTGAAACAACGCCGTAATTTTGGTGTATTCTTATGTATTGTCATGTTGACGCTATAGTGTAGGATCGTTATTTAGTTGCCAGACACTCTGTTGGCTGGAATAATGTATCCGGTTCTCATTGTTGTAATATAGCGGCCGAGGAGCAACTGCGTTCGAATTCTGAATGTTGCTATGCGCATTCAACATTGTGAATGACCTTGTTGGTGGTTTTGTGATTACCTCTGCGTGAACTACCTTGTGTATTTTAGGCATTTGAAGTAATTTTGTCCGTGAAAATTGTTTTCATAGGCAAGGCTAGAGTTACATCTTGTCAAGGATTTAACCACAAAGGTTTACGAGACAATGTCTAATACCAAATGCTTTGGGTAGATGTGTCAGGATGCACACTGAAGTTGCTATTATGTATATTTTATTCATTTATAGTGTCTATTAATGGTCTCTACAAATTATTTAACACCAATTGCTGTTCATCATGAACCTCTGTAAACTGTTCTTGTAAAGCTCACACGTCATGTCTACTCATGGTTGTGAACCCAATCTAGTCTTCCAGTGTAGATGGAAGAAACATAAAACCCTTCATTTTTAGAAAATGCCTTTATGAATTCGTACTTTACATTCATATTTTCACTAATGTCATCTTTGATCTAGCTATACTTCTACCACTGGGTTGTTGTCCCACATAGCTATAATAAGTCGCTGTGGATTTTTCTGAAGAAAAAAACAAAACAATGCCCATTCCTGAACCAAATTCTTTACAGAGACTGGAACAGCTCAACCAATACCCAGACTTTAACAACTACTTGATATTCGTGCTGACAAAGTTAAAATCAGAAGGTAAGTTATCTGCACCCTAAACCCTCATTCTGCATGTCATATTAACAGTAGCAGCGTTCCCTCAGTTTCCCTGCATATTGTTACCACACTGCAGCCGGCAGTCGAATACAGATTTATCTTGTCCACCAGTCTGCTCTCTTTGGTTGCTAGTTAGCCTCAGAACAAGGTTGTACGCTAGCTGATATTGCGATCACCTTGTCTCGTAACTAAGGGGCAACTTGATTGACTGCTCTGAGAGAGGAAAGCGCTGCAGCCGGTGTCTTCTGTCGGGTCACTGGTGATGTTGCACCACACCACTAGAATATGGGTCATTCTATATTTAAACCCTAATGTCTGGTGATGGGTGCCATTCAACTCCTCGCCTGCTTGACACCCGGTTAGTGTGCCCCCTTGAGGGCCAGACTGTTGGGTCCGATGATGAGACGTTTCCTTTTTGAATGGCATTGGTTGCACTGCTCTGTTTCAACTGAGCAGCGACGGAAATTTAATTTGAGTGTAATTTCATTGATAGCAGAGGGAGACATTGGATCAGGAGTTGTTGTATCCAACAGTAAAAGGGCACTGCCTGTGCATCCATTTTGCTCGCATCCGCGCCTAAATATTTTTCTCTTGAATTTGAAATTGGATGTCACAAAATGTAGAATTCCTAAATAGCTGCTCATTTTGATTGTGCATGTAGTACTATTCTTTGTGTGCCCATGTATTTTTCAAATTTGGTTGCATATGTGCTCCTGTATAAAACGTCAATGTAGAACATGAAATAGATTCGTTTTTTAAAGTCTGTTTTACCGTTAAGAGAACATTCATTTAAATCCACAATCTGAGAGCAGTTAGGGTTAACGTGCGTGGGTGCGTGGGTGTGTGGGTATGTGTTCGCGTGTGCATTCAGGGATACCATCTGACCAACTTTTCGGTGAATGGTCAAATGATCTACCAGCTAGCATGTCTGCTAACCCTTAATAAAGAGGTGTGATGGGACACTGCTTGTTGCTATCCAAAATAATTGCTAGGTTGATATCAGCCTAGATTAAACGAAATTAATCAGGCCATGGTGTTGATGTTAGTCCTAGTTGTTGTGCTCCATCCAATAGAACCGTATGGTGTTAGCGGAATCACTACAGCTGTGAATCAGTGAGAGCAACAGTTTTCCGTTTGCTGGAATGCTGTTGCTGTCCAGCTTGGCTAATGCCTTCTCGTCCTTCTGTTAAGAGCTTACGCTTTTCCTCAGCATTCAAAGGAACCTGGCTGGTTTAGCCGGTTGAGAGCCCAACATACTTGGTAGAGCGGGTGTCCAAGGTTCATTTTTCATGCAGTGTTGCAAGATGAGACATGATGGTGAAGCACCCTGCTTCTTGTTTCCATAGCAGTTTTCCTGTTTCTCTACTGTTAAGATGGAAACACAACCTTGTTTCCAAAATAGTTGGGACATTATGTGAAATGTAAAGAAAAACAGAATACAATGATGTGCAAATCTTTCTAACTCTGTATTCAATAGAAAATAGTACCAAGATAACGTATCAAAAGAATGTTATTTTTTGCTTGGAAAATACATGCTGACTTGGAAATTTGACGCCAGCAACGTGTTAAAAAAAGCTGGGACAGAGAATACAAGACATGGAAAGTTGTGCAATGCTAAACAACTAAACCTGGTGGAATATCAAACAAATAATTAATTAGGTCTATTGGCAACAGGCCAGTTACATGACTGAGTATTAAAAGATCATTCAGGTGAGGCTGCGGTCTGTCAGAGGTGAGGCTGCGGTCTGTCAGAGGTGAGGCTGCGGTCTGTCAGAGGTGAGGCTGCGGTCTGTCAGAGGTGAGGCTGCGGTCTATGTGAATGACTTCATGGGCAAGTAGTGCCATTTTTTATTTTTATAACATAGAACAATGTAAAATTGCAAAGAATTTGGAGATGTCATCGTCGGTACACATTAAAAGATTCAGAGAATGTGGAGAAATCTCTATGTACGGGACAAGGCCACAAAAATATATTGGATGGTTCTGGTCTTCGGGCCCTCAGGCGGCACTGCATTAAGAAAGAGATGATTCTCTGGTGGACATCACTGCATGGGCTCAGGAACACCATTGTCTGTGAACACTGTTTGTCGTTGCATCCACAAATGCAAGTTTATACTCTACCATGCAAAGATGAACCTTAACCTTACATTAACATCATTCAGAAACGCCAGCGCCTTCTCTGGGCCCAAGCTCATTTTAGATGGACGGTGTAGTGGAAAACTGTCCTATGTTCTGACATCAAAATTTGGACACTGCGTCCTCCGGGCTAAAGAGAAAAGGGATCATCTGGCTTGTTATCAGCGCACAGTTCAAAAGACCGTATCCCTGATGGTATGAGGGTGCAGTAGTGCACGTGGCATGGATGACTTGCACATCTGTGAATACAGAACAATATATACAGCTTTTGGAGCAACATGTGCTGCCACCTAATTTTCAGGGAAGGCCAAACCAAATTCTGCCCATAACACAACAGCATGGCTTTGTAGTTAGAGCCCGGGTGCTAAACTGGCCTGCCAGCAGTCCAGACCTGTCCCCTATTGAAAACATTTGGCACATTTATGAAATGACAAAAACGGCAAATGAGACCAAATGTCTTTGTATGATTATCAATTGCAAAAGGGTTGAATGATTTGCGCATCTTTGCATTCTGTTTTTGTTTATATTTTACTGCCGTGTCACAACATTTTGAGAAGTGGGGTTGTAAAATAACTTCTTTTTTATTCTTTTTTATTTTTTTAAATGTCAACCTCTAGACATTGGGATTTGGTGTGAATTAAGGAAAGTCTCCAATGGATGTTTTGGCCTTATTCAAACATGTAGTTCCCCCCTGTTCTTTAGATGAGCCGACGCGCTCTCTGAGCGGTCTGATCCTGAAGAACAATGTGAAAGCACACTATCAGACCTTCCCCAGTGGAGTGTCGGACTTCATTAAAAGCGAGTGTCTGCAGAACATCGGAGACTCTTCGCCCCTCATCCGGGCCACTGTAGGTAAGTGTCGCATTCTGCATTTGCAACAGAGTGTTGTCCTGATTGCATTTCAGTGCTGTCCTTAAGGGATAACATCCATGCTAGGCACTTTGATCACTATCTGCATTCACTGTGAGCAGCGTGGGCTGCAGGACTTGACATTCAAGTACATTTGATGGTGGGAATTTGTGCCAGAGCCAACGAAATGCTACTGGCGTGGGTTAAGATTTTATTGGCTTGAGAACTGTGGTATGTGCATAAGTTCAATAGTAGCTAATTGTATCTTTAATATACACTGGTCAAGGAGCCTTGCCTATGCCGTGCACTGCCTATGCCGTGTTCGAACACACTTTGCTAAAAACATTTCAAGGCTACACTGTACTTTTTTTCAAGCTGATCCGTAGAACGGTTTTCAATCAACAAAATATTTTCTCCCAAAAATTTGGCCTATGTGTTATTCTCATGTAGTTGGCTACTGTAATTTAATAAGCCTTCCAAACAGCAATAAGCACCTACTAATTTAAATGACTGGAAACAAATGTTTACACCTTTGTAGAGGCCCCACAACCCTGGTTTCGTAAAGCACTATGCATTATCAGCTAGCCTAAACGGGGCCATTGAGTCTTTTTGGCGCAGTAGAACTTTTAACATTGGCTACCACTAATTCAAGGAGTTTTTAGGGACCATGTAGCCTAGAGGAAATGTCTGATTTTCAAGGTAGCCTATTTTATTGCCTGTTGACCGAATTGCCTTATGCAAATATTCCACCCATACTTTGAAACTCCCAGTTTGCATAACCATGTACGTGTGTGCCTTTACTGGTAGATATGGCTATTATAATGTGAAACATCTTTCCTTGTTGGCTCCATGAGCTGCATGAGAAGTAGGGTTGGGCAGTGTCTAGCTTATCATCGTTCTGTTCTTTCTCCATCTCAGCATTTGTGTTTTAGCCGTGCAAGCAAACACCTGCAGACAGTCAACATGGGGATCTGGGGCCGTATTCACAAAACATTTGATCTCACCCCTACGAGGCCTCCCAAACAGCAGGAAAGGTTCCTAGCGAAGAGTTTACCTCTTAAAAACTATTTACAAAGCTGCCAAGACCAAATCTTACAAAGGAATGGGGAGAAATGTTAAGGTTTGAGAAAGGGTGGGGTTGACCCCCTTGCTGTTGATGATGTCATGTTCCGTGAATTTGCTTACTCACTGTGCCCACGGTGTTTGGTTTGGAAGGGGGAGGGTCTCTGTCAGTGACTTCATCATAGCAATACTATAGAACGATGTCGTGTTGACATATTGAAGGCAAGATATTCAAATAAAAATGTAGGCTTAGTGTCACTGATTAAACATGAAACCAAGAATGACATATTGACTAGTCAATATATGTTCCGCTAATTGTCAGCCACTTACTTGTCTGGCAGCTCGTAAAGAAATGTGTGTTCATCTTTTGATGGTGCAATAATTTGTTAAACTGTGTGTCTATCTATAGCACCAACTACACTGGGTGGTCCAGCTATGGCCATGGAGTCTGCTTTGTTTCTTTGTAGTTGGTGAACATCATGAGGAAACGGAATGATTTGTTGCAGGATATGGGCTCATTTAGGCATTTATTGCTTGATGTAATATTCTACCGACAGATGACTGAGGTACATAGTTCGTCTGCGCTGCATTTTCCCTGTGGTCAAGTACCATAGAGTTGTCACAACCTGGACCTCCAATGTTATTGTGTTGTTTCTGTATGGTGAAGTGACTGCATCCCCGACTTGCTTTACTATGGTCATAATAAACTGGTGATAACTTGATAAAAGCTGTTCTTAGTGACTTAGGACTCCTTGACCACTTCTAACCTCTCACAGATTTTGCTAAAACGGTTTGTGAAATACTCTTAGACCAAAAATGTTGGACTCCTAAAATCAGCACTGACAGGCCCATTGTTTTAAAGCGTTTACCCTATAAATCAGCAAGCTGGGAGCTGATTTTAGCCTTAAGACATTTTGTGAATACGGCTCCAGATTCTGAAATCCTAAACCAAATACCTGAGCTGGGAATCGCGATTTCACTTTCATGTATTTCTATCTTTTTGGGGAAATCTGGTGCCTATAGGTACCTAAAAAATCTACTATTCGTACCTTATTTTGGCATATTGTCACCTGTAATAAAATAAAAATATTTTGGGAGGCTCATTACTAAGCAAGACCCTGCCAAGAACATTGTTTGCAAGGAAGCTAAACGTGAATATTCATTAGGACTTGTAATTTAACAGTAAGTGGGGTTCATTTGATATAGAGAATATATAAACACACAATCTGCTTCTCCTTACGGTAGTTGTTGGGTACCTGATTTCCTGCAATTGAAGTTTTGGTTTTGTAGCCCAGTGTGTCCATTTCAGATCTCAAGGCAAACTGCAACAGGAGACTGTCCATCAGGCTTACGCGTGACGTTCATTTTAAACTGTGCTGTAGCGTGACTTTCAGCTTAATTTTATTTTTCTACAGGTGTAATTGACCTGAAACCTTGCGAGTCATTCCCACTGTTGTGTGGCTGAATGGTTATTTGGGAAGCTTTTGATTGGCCGGCTGGCTTTGAGGTAGTGTTTGCACGGTGTCCTTATCAGAGCCTGCAGGCAGGCGGCAGATGGTGCCAGGGTTCTGTTGCCATGGTTACCAAACATCTGAAAGAAACAAACCAATGGCAGACTTAGAATCACCTCTTCATAAACATGCTCAGGGTCCTGTGTATTGTCGATGATGATGATGATGAAGCAGCATTGGGGTTTGCAGTAAAGCTACAAAGTTGGTGTTTTAAGGAAGTGATGGTTTGAGATTTGCTTCATGCAGCCCTGTCTCACGTCTGTGTCTCCAACGCTTTCTGTCGCCCCTCCCTGTTCTCTCAGGTATCCTCATCACCACCATAGCATCCAAAGGGGAGCTGCAAAACTGGCCTGAGCTGCTGCCCAAACTCTGCCTGCTACTGGACTCTGAGGACTACAACACCTGTGAGGTGAGGAACTAGACTAGGACCATAGCAGGGCTGTGCTGCACAGTCTTAGTAGGGCTGTACATCTATATCCGTACACAGACGTGAGGACCCAGGCTGAGCTGCTGGGTTTGTGACTGGAGCTATACATCTGTCAGTACAGAGACGTGAGGACCCAGGCTGAGCTGCTGGGTTTGTGACTGGAGCTATACATCTATGTCAGTACAGAGACGTGAGGACCCAGGCTGAGCTGCTGGGTTTGTGACTGGAGCTGTACATCTATATCCGTACACAGACGTGAGGACCCAGGCTGAGCTGCTGGGTTTGTGACTGGAGCTATACATCTGTCAGTACAGAGACGTGAGGACCCAGGCTGAGCTGCTGGGTTTGTGACTGGAGCTATACATCTATGTCAGTACAGAGACGTGAGGACCCAGGCTGAGCTGCTGGGTTTGTGACTGGAGCTATACATCTGTCAGTACAGAGACGTGAGGACCCAGGCTGAGCTGCTGGGTTTGTGACTGGAGCTATACATCTGTCAGTACAGAGACGTGAGGACCCAGGCTGAGCTGCTGGGTTTGTGACTGGAGCTATACATCTATGTCAGTACAGAGACGTGAGGACCCAGGCTGAGCTGCTGGGTTTGTGACTGGAGCTATACATCTATGTCAGTACAGAGAGGTGAGGACCCAGGCTGAGCTGCTGGCTCTGTGAGGTGTCTTGTATAGTTACTATGACATTGCGAAGGCTACGCTAAGACTTCACTGGACTGCTCGTTCTGGGAGAGAGGGTTTCCTGTGTACCTCTACTAAATGAATGAGTCCTCCAGAAATAAACCCTGTAACATTTATTTGAATATGCATGTTATGTCATTCATAGCTTCTGCTTGGTACAAGAGATGGCACCAACACACTGACATAAACGTAGCGGCTGCGGTGTTGACAGGTATATTTGGGTGATGCCCAGGCCCATATGACCTATCCTAACAGGCACCTCTTAATGGCGCTAGGTCCCCAACACCCGGGTTTCATGGTCTTGCTGAAGTAGACGGTTCCTCTCTCTTATCTATGCAGTTCAAGCCGTTGTAATCAAAAACCGAAGAAATATAACACTACCATTAACGAGTGTTATATTTTGCCCTGGTGTTCAGTGAAACCACGGGCTGACCACACGCCGTCGCTGACTGCTCTGCCTTAAAGCTGTGCTGTTTGTGCACATTTAAAAGTTCGTAATGCTGGGGCCCCCGGTTTCTAGTAAACTAGATGGCCGTTTTCTTTGGGGCCCTTTTCTTTTCCCTCCAGTGGCACTGTGGTTTGAGAGCACCTTGATATTAGGAACATGTCTCTGGCATGACCGTACGACACGCCGCCAATGGAAGTGGTCATCTGAGCCGGTCTGGGTTTTGTGCTCATTACTTCAGCAGAGAGAGTTTTCCATATTTTTGCCAATGGCCCTGGCCCTGTGTCAAATGCTTGCCGCATGGTTTTAGCTTTTCTAGATTAATTATATAAAACTATACAGTTAAACGGATAGTCAAATATCTCTTGAGAATTTATTTCTCATGTCAGTCTGAAGTTTGCACTTATCCCCAATTTAACATATTTGACATTGTTTTGGATCTTAATATATTTGGACATATGGCGACCCAATAACAGAACTATCCCTGATAAACCAGTGTCTGGATAGAGTCCTGCTGAACGGATCAGCTGAAGGCAAATACTCACAGCTGGATAGGAACTAAACCCAAACTGCAGCTTATTCAACACAAAATCTGTAATTTGCTCTCTCTTATTCACCCTCGTTCTTGTTCCTCACTGTTTCTCTTTCCCTCTCTCTTACTCTCTTGTGGCCTCCCTTTTCATACCAATGGAAGTCTTTCCCCCCCCCCCCGACTTGCTCACAGTCACACCATTACCCAGAAGACTGGCTTTCATGTAATAAGAAACAAAAAGTCGTTTGTTTCTGTGTCTATTTTGGGCGGTCTCCGTACAGTTCAGGTGATGTCCTCCCATTTGAAGAAGCGTCTCTGGTTTATCGGTCGGTCACATGGTCCGCCTGTCAGATTGTCCAGCTTTAACGGTTCAGTTGCTGTCTAATTGCGATGACTGCGGGGCTTTTTAAGTTCCTGCCTCACTGCTTCAGTTGTTGGTCAGACAGCTTGTTGAGCTGGGCTCTGCTGGACCACTGGGCCGGGATTTGAATCCGTCTGCAACGGCCTAGTGCAGGCATGGGCAACTGGCAGCCCGCGGGCCGCATGCGGTCCCCACCCCCCTCTTTTTGCGGCCCTCGGATGAATTTAGAAAACAGTAAAAGCGCATCAATTCAGACCACAAGTTTGCCCATCATTACATTAATCAAATTCTCAGTGAACCATTAACTGTTGGTAACGAGCCAACAAAAGCTCTGTTTGTTGACACCGATACTAGTTATATTTATCGCGACAGGCTGTTTATGCCACGCTACAAGGCTGTAATTCATGCAAGTTCTTACTGTACTTTACCAGGTCCACAGAGAAACTACTAAAATAACAGCTATTCTATATGTACCTCTATGCTTAGACAAATGCATTACATATCTAATTAAGGCCCACCGCTGAAATGATTTGCAGTAGGCTGATGCGAGTTCTAGCTCTAAGATGGGGGCTCTGGTATTTTAGTCAGGATATGTGTGTGCATGTGGCTTGTGTGTTGGGGGGGTTTACATTGACTACAGATGACTGACTGGATGGATGCTAGCCTATTTTAAATCCTCCGTTTCACTGGGGTGACGCTCATAATGAACCGCATCGTCAGTAAACGCTCCCTTGCAACAGCCCCGAAAATAGCCTACCTGTCCCAGGATGCTTTGCTGCGGCCCCTGGCATCTTGCCAGCAGCGGTAAATATAAAGCCATGGAGTCGTGCCTCCCCAATGAGCTGATTGACGGTGCCACACACTCTTATTGAAGACAGCCACCTGCATGCATATCAGTGGCCAGGGGTCACTGAGCACTGACAAACATTAACACACAAACAATTGTTCTCTGCATAAACAGGACAGCATCCACCAAGACGCACACGCACTCTTGCGCATAAATACACTCCCTCGGCAGGTGGGGTTACTCTGCTTGAGGGACATTGTCAACTGTATTTCTTCTGGAATTGCTTGTCACCAAGACATCTGTTTATTTTAGTGTGCTAATGGAGCTGTTCATCTTCAGGAATATGCAAAATATTCATGTACAGTATTAACGGTCATGACAGTGACGTAAATGAGTCCGAGCATATAAATCCGGCTCAGTCGCATTCTGTTCTAGACATTGTTGGGTGTTTATGTGTTGTGTGGAGACATGTGGCTGTGCGCCGGCCGGCCTGTGTGTGAGGACATTCCACGGACTTCAGGTTTTTGGCAGTGCTCCAGTCAGCTTTGCATGGCACAGAGCTCTCAGGCTGTCTATGCCTGCATTTTATATTGAGACATTTGAAGTCCTCAGGGTCTTGTGGACCTCACAAGCTGTGCTATTGACACAGTGGCTCTGGTTTGGTTTTGTATGCGTGTATGCGGTGTCATCTGTGCCAGGGGCATTCAACTCAGCCCGCGGGTGTTCTGTTCTACCTGATAATTAATTAACACCACCCAGAGCTCTGGGTTTAAATAGTCGTGCGCTCTGGAGTTGAATGCTAGGGCTCAAGCCTGTTACCTGATTATCCCAAGGCGGTGTTTGAGCATGTGGGTTCAGATCTGTACTGCTCTCTCACGGTCTTCTGCAGTCTCATCGTGTCGGCTTGTGCTCCTTTCAGTGTGAGTATGGGATGAGTCACTGTCCCTCAGTTAGTGGGAGAAGCACACCTGTGTAAAAAAATAAAAAGGTCAATATATTTATTCACAGTCACTAAAGATATGGGCAACCATTTAATTTAAAACATGTTTGAATTGGTCCAGCACATGAACTGTTGCAGTGTGTGTCCAACCGACTTTTCCTCTTGCAAAAACCTCCCTTTGTTTTAACAGAAAATTGTAATTTTTTTTATTTCATCAAGCTCTTTAGGAGGGCATTGTGTAGGTCATTCAATTCTGTTAGCCTACTTTCACTGAACAAAAATATTAAGGCACCATGAAGTTCGTCTGTTTCAAAACCAAAAATTAAATCTTTCCCTGTCACAAAAAGATTGTTTCTCCCTGATGTTGTACAACAGTTTTCAACTCTACTGGGAATATACAGGCTTTTAAACCCTGCTCAGATGAATTTCTGTTCAGCCTATTGACACATTAGCCTGTCCATCAAGAAAGAGTAGACCAAGAGGTCGGATTCAATCAAAATGTTTGTTGATGCATCGTTAACGTCGCTCTTCCCCACTCCCACCTCACACATCTTCCTCTCTCCCCCCCTGTTTTCCACATCTTCCTCTCTCCCCCATCCCACCACTTTCTCGCCCCTCTCGCTTCAGCCTCCTCCCCATGTGCCGTTTGCTCTATAAAAAGCCCAGAGCAGGTGTGAGTGATGTCGCCTAACGCTTATAGAACGTTGGCTGGTGGCTTTATTTAGGTCTTGCTGGAGAGCAGTTTTTACTATGGTCATTAAACCCGTAGCTCATGGCTGGAAGGCATATGCGACTCAGCCCGCCGTGTTGGGCTCCTCCAGTCGTCTGCAAGCTGTGTCGTGTCTCAACATGGTGTCCAGACTGACTGAGAGGATGAAGAATGTCGACTAACTGTTTACTTAACCCACTTTCTCCCCTCTCTCCGCAGACTAGCGTGGATTTGTGTACTTGGCATTTTTGCAATAGTCTAGTTCGTACAGTGGGGCCTGTCCGGTACCGTTGGTATGCTGTTCCTTGACGCACGCACGCATGCATGAACCCCCCCCCCACACACACACACCTGTCCGTCACCCGTCACGGTCTTCAGCGGCTGCCCAATAAGTTGCATCCACTTGCATGCGAGCTGTGTTACGTTGGTTGGAAAGCTGCTCGAAAACCTCGTCTTTTTGTGTCCTTCGAGCAGACAGAAACCTGGTCTTTCCTTACACCGAGCTATTCCAGTCTCGCTAAGCTGTCTGGTTGGAAGGAAACTGTGCCCGTCCTGGAAATGGTTTCCATGGAAACGGCCCTCAGATAGTACCATCCTCGTGCGCGCGTGTTGCATTTCATGTCTGGTGGCATATTAAATTAATGTCTGCTAGTGCTGTGAACCCTGAATCCATTTCCATGAATCGTTTCTTTTTTTTTTTTTTTTTTTCTTAAGATGATGCAGGGTAGCTTATGATTCCTGAGATATCTTGGATTTTAACCAATCAAGCTTTTCAGGGGGATTTGTGTTTTGTAATGCAATTGAAAAACATTTCCTCAAGGTCATTAAATTACATTATTAGAGGTTTTGGAGGAAATAAGAGACACTTAGTCGAGCAAGCTAGATTTCCACTCTCATTCTGCTGCAGGGTTTCCAGTAAGAAATTTACATTTTAACCAATCTCTTAATGTTTTACATAGATAATCCTTAGACAACCTTTTCTCCAAACCTAAATTCTCTTAAAGAGAATCATTAAAGACATTTTAAGGTACTTAAAAAGGGATTTGGATTTTTTTTTTACCCACATCGAATGGCCAGTTGGGATGACTAAATCAACAAAAACTGCATCCGAAAGGCTTACTTTCTGAAGAAGCCTAGTTCCTATTTTTATTACAGACTGTAAAACTGCTACCATGCTGTATGTTCCTCGCATTGATACAGCGCCCTTTTTTCGGCCGCTGTGTCCAGTTTATTGGCGTGCGTGAATACCTGTCACTCTGGCTCCCACACAGAAGCTCTGGTGACTTCTAGAGGAAGCCGCCTTCTCTCTGACTGTCTTAGAGTTCGATTCCACATGCTTCCTGGTTGCCTGTCATGTGACTGGGCCAAACTGGAGGTGTTCTGACACAGTCAGGTGGTCCGTCGTTGCCTTCTGCTGTTCATTTGACGGGCCCCATCGGGCAAATGAGCTGTCAGAGCCTGTGCTGTTTGATGCAAGCTCCTCCGACTGGGCGTTTTTACATGTTGACCCAGGGGCTGCTGGGGTGTGACACATTTACTGCCATGGTGGGTTCTTATCTCCTGTCCTTGAGTGTGGCTGATATGTACAGTAGGTATTGTTACCTGAGGGGTCGGGGAGGTCAAAGGATCTGACCTAGAGACAGTATTTGTTAATAACTTTGAGCTCTTCATCTGTCTCTTGGTGGTGTTCTCTCCACACAATTTTAAGGCTTTTCATTTACCAGAGGAGATTACAGTGAATTAAATGAAAGATGAATAACTCTGAAATCCCAAAAGGACAAATAAAACTTCTGAATATTATATGGCTGTGAGTATGAATGAGGGGAAATTGACATTAATATTGGTTACTGTATGTTTTCAATGTTGTTGGTACTTCAGCGGTTGCCCATTTCTCATGGCAACAGGTCGCAAATCTCTTCACCGTGATTAAATATTTCCTATAATTTATTTCTGATTTTTTAAAATTCTTTGTGGGTCGGTATGATCCGAGGGAAATATGCGTCTTCTGTTTGCCTGGAGGTTTTGACATGCTGTTCCTTTTTCCATTCTTTCCACTCCCCTCTCTCAGGGGGCTTTTGGAGCTCTTCAGAAGATCTGTGAGGACTCAGCCGAGATCTTGGACAGCGACCTGTTGGACCGTCCACTCAATGTCATGATCCCAAAGTTCCTGCAGTTCTTCAAGCACAGCAGCCCTAAGATCAGGTATGCAAATCAAAGCCAATTCATATGGAAAGCCCTGTTTACTCCGTCTGTGTCTGGTAAATCGTCAAGACCCCAAAGGACAAGCAGAAGGAGACACCCCTGAAGGGAAGGACTGTACTGAGTATGCTGGTCCTCCCTGCCCCATAGGAACCAACACCTTGCTTCAGCTGTAATCAGCCCCTGGAGCTTTGATCCAAAATGGCCCCTCAGATCCCACGTTCCTCGGGCTTATATAGCGAACCGTCCTTAGACGTCATGTGACGGAGATCCCAGGCTGGAGACTGGCTGTATGTTGGGGTCTGAGGCAGATTAAAGGAGCGTTGTTGAGGGTGGAACACGTGACGCTGACTAAGGGGTCTGTTGTGGTGTTGCAGGTCTCATGCCGTCGCCTGCGTCAACCAGTTCATTATCAGTAGGACTCAGGCCCTCATGCTCCACATTGACGCCTTCATCGAGGTGAGTCTGACCCCGCTGTGACTTCTAAACCATACACTATGACCTCCGGTGCCCCCCCCCCAGACCCCCCCCTCCCCCAAAAAAAACACTTCCCAACTAGCACGTACGCATCCTCCCCGCCGCTGACACACGACAAACCACACGCTCCCCAGCTGGAAGACCCAGAATGCCTCAGGGGCCAGTCTGGTGGGTCATCGAGTTAGTGCTGAGCCTCTACGCTGCAGTACCAGGACTTAGCTGCTGTTCAGTGCACCAACCCCATTTCCTCTTGATTGGATCAGGGCTGGTAATCTGTTGGGACTAGATCATGTTAACCCCTGATTGGCTTAACTAAACAGCTGGGCCCTGGAGCGGGACAGATGCACATTATTCACATAGGTTTTTCTTCAAACGAATTGGTCTTCTCACCAATCAGCTCGGCTCTGAAAAATATCTGATATGACAGGGTCTGATGTGATTGGTCAGAAGGCGTATTCGTTTGTAACTCATCAGAATTTGGGAGCCTTTTTAAATGCAGCCTTTATAGGTCAGGTCAGGCTGCAAGACATGAAAACATGGCCTGTCCCTGGCCCCCAATGACATCATATAGTTTCCTTGGTAATTATTCGAAAGGACTTGATCTGTGACCTGGTGGAGCTCATCTATGGCTAATAGGAAAGATGCCCGATGTATCATTTCTGCCATTGGTTGTGTGCAAGAACAAACCTATTAGTCAAAGCATTGTTATTCCTCAGCCTTTTCATTATTGAGTAATTGTATATGTGTTATGATGTTTGACCCTCATCCCTCGCTGTAGAACCTGTTTGCCTTGGCGACTGATGAGGAGCCAGAGGTCAGGAAGAATGTCTGCCGAGCTCTGGTTATGCTGCTGGAGGTCCGAATGGACCGTCTTCTACCACACATGCACAACATTATAGAGGTGAGGCTGGGACTGGGCCGGGCGGTTCAGGTTTCATTGGTGTTGGAGGGAGGGTGGTGCCAGGAGACGGAGGGAGGGAGGGTGGGTGGTGTCAGGAGACGGAGGGAGGGTGGGGGGGGGGGGGGGGGGGAGGGGGGGGGGGGGGGGGGGGGGGGGGGGGGGGGGGGGGGGGGGGGGGGGGGGGGGGGGGGGGGGGGGGGGGAGGGGGGGGGGGTGGTGCCAGGGGACGGTGGGAGGGTGGTGCCAGGAGACGGTGGGAGGGTGGTGCCAGGAGACTGAGGGAGGGACGGTGGGTTTTGTAAGGAGACTGAGGGTCTCTTAAAATCAGCTCAAGGTGCCACCCGGTGGCAGAATGCGGTACTGTCCAGTCTGGTTCACCTGTTATCATGGGGTTTTGTGGCATTCAGATTAATCCTGAAAATGAATGGAGGATGTGTAATGAAACATGACCAGTTGTTTGGTGGTTCTCTCCCTCAGTACATGCTGCAGAGAACCCAGGACCAGGATGAGAATGTCGCTCTGGAGGCTTGTGAGTTCTGGCTCACATTGGCAGAGCAGCCTGTCTGTAAAGATGTGCTCTGTAACCACCTCTCCAAGTGAGTCACAGAATGACAGACAACACCACCACCACCAACATTCATATCGGAGCTTACTTGTAACATTTGCTCTCACACAAAGTCGTTCTAAGCGTCGTCGTGTCCTCTCCGTTGCCATGGCGGTCCATTGATTTAAGAGCTGGAGGATCTAAAGCTCCGTGCCACATTGGTGTCATTAGCATCACCTGTCCTTGCCCCGTCTCCCCCACCCTCCATCCTGTCTACTGCAGGCTGATTCCGGTGCTCGTCAACGGGATGAAGTACTCTGAGATCGACATCATTCTGCTCAAGGTCAGTCTGCTCCGAGGGTGAGGTTGTGATTAAGCTGTAGCGGAGGTCCCATGTCTGTGCTGGGGAGGGGTGAGGCTGCCCAGAGGCTGGACCAATCCATATTATGTGTGACTGTGTCGAGGGTTTCTACAGCTTGCCGGCTTTTGGATGATACGACAAATGGGAAGACACGTTAAACAGGACTGTTGCTGGCCAAACTGCGGCACCAGATCGGCGTTTTGGTGAGACTGTTTCTTTGCGGGATATTCTAATTCCGCTGAGTCATCGAGCCGAGTCTTCCGATCCAGATTTCAGTATTCCGACCGGCTGAAGATTGGCCAGTGTGGGTGGGGGGGGGGTGTGGTCGGTCAGGATCGCCTCGTCTCTGGCCGAGGAAGCCCCGGGTCTAGATGATCGCTTAATTTCTCAAGCGCCCGATACATTGTCATTCTGCTGGTCACATTCCCAGGGAATTTGTTGGAGTATCACTCATCCCTGACTAGTCACCATGGTAACAATGCTCTGAAAGTTAAAGCGTGCTGACGTCGGAGTCTGTTGGTAGCTGGAGCCCGGAAGGCTGCTGAGGTGAATCCGAATGTGGCCTTTAACTGTGTGTCTGTCGTCAGGGTGACGTGGAGGAGGATGATGAGGCCATCCCTGATAATGAGCAGGACATCCGGCCCAGGTTCCACCGCTCTCGTACCGTTGCCCAGCAGCACGAGGGAGACCGCGAAGGCATCGACGACGACGAGGACGACGAGGACGATGACGACCTGGATGATGATGACACCATTTCGGACTGGAACCTCCGTAGGTCAACCTCTGTCTGTGTTTTCTGTTTTGGTGTCTTCACTCGCCCGTCTACATGGAGGCAGGACTGTACAGTGCGACCATTTCCTTTACCACAGTAGCACCGTGTGTGAGACCGTGCTGCTTGTTTCTGTGAAGTGAGGGTTAGTATGCTTGTTTGGGTTCGCGATGAATTGGAGTCCGTACATTTATACTAAATAACACAATTCCTTGCGAACAATCCACAATTCTTTAGCGAGGAGTTGCGGTAGCTAGCTAGATGATGGGAAAATTAAGAGTTTTTTTGACGTGCTAAACCAAAACCCCCAACCCCTGCGAGGAAGAAACAAAATAAGAACCAATGTCAAATGAAATGAAGGGCCAAACGATAGTATGAACACAGCAGGTTGCCGATCGGAGCAGCGTTACCCTAGCCAGTTAGCAGCGAGAGGGCATGGATGTCCTCTTCTAAGAGGGCCAGGAGGCAAAATTGGCCAGCAGACACCCTACATCTGTGAAGTGCACGCACTCCGCCGGTTCCCGTGTTTGTACACACTTCCTTCATTTTGTATGAATAATTTTGTATGTATGATGATATAAAATTCAGTTGAGATTTGTGCTGCTAACTATGTTGCTTAATATATTAGGCTTTGTTTACATTTATGGTTCTGCAATTTACCGTTATGGGCAAATCAAATGAAATGTTTGTATTTGGTGTGGCACGTATGCCACATTCCTGTCAGTTACATACCTGTTTTAGTGATGCACTGCACTTCTTGTGGGTGTTTTTAGAGATGGTAACATGTTTAATAGTGAAGGGTATTAATGTTTACATACCACCCTGCAGTGAAGGGTATTCATATTAATGTTAACATACAGCCCTGCGGTGAAGGGTATTCATATTAATGTTTACATACCACCCTGCAGTGAAGGGTATTCATATTAATGTTTACCTACAGCCCTGCAGTGAAGGGTATTCATATTAATGTTAACATACAGCCCTGCAGTGAAGGGTATTCATATTAATGTTTACCTACAGCCCTGCAGTGAAGGGTATTCATATTAATGTTAACATACAGCCCTGCAGTGAAGGGTATTCATATCAGTATCAACAACAGTAATATGAAAATCAACCGTTTAAATCTTCCACGCTCTCTTTTTTTGCTAATCTTGTTTGTAGTGATTGATCCTTTTAGGAATTAATCTTGGTCTCTCTGTCTGTCTTTGTATCCAAATTTCCTCCACTCCACCATGTTTATCCTCTGGCTGTCTGTTTTCCTGTCCCGTGCCATGTTGGTGGGACATGTAGTTTATCGTGTGGACACGTGCTCTATTCATGCGTCCCGGCCTGTTTCAACCAGGTAAATGCTCGGCGGCGGCGTTGGACGTGTTGGCTAATGTCTTCAGAGATGACCTGCTCCTTCCCATCCTGCCTCTCCTCAAAGAGCTGCTCTTTCACCCAGAGTGGGTCATCAAGGAGTCTGGAATACTGGTCCTGGGAGCCATCGCTGAGGGTGAGCTCCCGTTAGCTGACCTCTAACCCTGTTGTTTCACCTGTGCATGGGGGTTTTGGGTGGCTATTTACCAGCCCATCAGTAGTGGTGGTGTGTGCTAACGGAGTGTGGGTCAGTCCAGCCTGCTCCGTGTTGGCCTGTACTCGTTCCACGGCCCGACCCTAACCGTGTAAAGTCTGCCTCAGGCTGCATGCAAGGGATGATCCCCTACCTGCCGGAGCTCGTCCCCCACCTGGTCCAGTGCCTGAGCGATAAGAAGGCCCTGGTGCGCTCCATCACCTGCTGGACCCTGAGCCGCTACGCCCACTGGGTGGTCAGCCAGCCCCCGGATGGATACCTGAAGCCCCTGATGACCGAGCTGCTCAAACGCATCCTGGACTCCAACAAGAGGGTACAGGAGGCTGCCTGCAGGTGAGGCGGTGGTATTGGCCGTTATATTGGCGGTGGCGTTGGGGCGGGGTTGTGTTTATTGAGGTTGGTGATGTCAGTCTTTGGGAGTGGACAGGTTTGTACTAACTGACTGATTTACTAGCTTAGTTACAGTGTCCATAAAGCTTCTCCCTCCAAACTCCTCTTTCTTGCCGTCTTTCCCCTCGGTTTTCTTTTCCCTCAGTGCCTTTGCCACGCTGGAGGAGGAGGCCTGTACAGAGCTGGTTCCCTATCTGGCCTACATACTGGACACTCTGGTGTTCGCCTTCAGCAAATACCAACACAAGAACCTGCTCATACTGTACGACGCTATAGGGACGCTGGCCGACTCTGTGGGGCACCACCTCAACAAGCCGGTAGGCGCGCGCGCCCACACCTACACGCAGATGTTTCCCATAGGCAAAACATGGGCCATTGGATGTTTATCTCCATTTCTTTTCCTCTGTGTGTTCTCGGCGTGTGTTCAGGAGTACATTCAGATGCTGATGCCTCCGCTGATCGCAAAGTGGAACCAGCTGAAGGACGAAGACAAGGATCTGTTCCCGTTACTAGAGGTGAGCCTGACCCTTCTCTAATCACCTACCAGCCTCCTGACCCCGGGGCAGCTCGTCGCTAACCACGCGCACGTCATGTAACACCGCAACTACCTGTTTCATACACTTCCCTTTAATCATGTCTCTCTGTCTGCCTGTCTCTCCGTCGGTCTTTCTGCCTGTCTCAGTGCCTGTCATCAGTAGCCACAGCTCTACAGAGTGGGTTCCTTCCGTACTGCGAGCCGGTCTACCAGCGCTGTGTCAACCTGGTGCAGAAGACCCTTGCTCAAGCCATGGTGAGACCCCCACACAAACACACGTGCACACACACACCACAACCCTGTGAATGATGCGAGTGGCTGCGTGAGTTGGCCGTAAACTTACACTGAATGTTATGGATGTTTTCACACATTGTCTGCAAATGTTAATGCAGACAGTCTGCTTGTGGTCACATGTCATGCTTTGGGAATGTGTGATGTAATGCTTTCAAATCTCTCGTTTCCCAATTCTAATCCACACTGTCTTTCTCTTATATTTTCTACCTGTCTCTCTGTCTGTTTATTCTGTCCGTTTGCTATGTCCTACGTTGGCATTCCACTTCCTCGTCAGCTCCACCAGTCCCAGCCCGAGCAGTACGAAGCCCCCGACAAGGACTTCATGATCGTGGCTCTGGACCTGCTCAGCGGATTGGCCGAGGGACTGGGGGGCAACATCGAGCAGCTGGTCGCCCGTAGCAACATCCTCACTCTCATGTACCAGTGCATGCAGGTAACCGACCGATGTCGTCACGGACCAACCACAACATCAACAGTCCCTCGTGTCCGTGAGTCATGACTGTCTCTCTCTCCCCGTCACTCCCTCTCCAACTCAGGACAAAATGCCCGAAGTGCGTCAGAGCTCCTTTGCTCTGCTGGGTGACCTGACCAAGGCTTGTTTCCAGCATGTGAAGCCATGCATCGGTACGTACTCTTCTCTAACACCAACATGGTGTTTGGATATGCCTAGATATTGTCTTGGAAATCCATAATTATCAGTTATGTTTGTCGTGTCATAGCTCAGTGTTTCTAGACCTTTTTCTTGTCGTGTCGAAGTCGCTGTACCTGCAGTACATTGGAGAATGTGTAGCTATAAATCTGAAATAAAGGCAGAAAGGGTTTTTGTTTTTCCTACATAATGTTTTTCCTCTTCAAAACATCTCTTGAATGTAGTTCTAGGCATTATGTCATGTCCAAAATGAACATTTATTATAGGGGTCAATTGATTTATAATGTTGTTTATTTAACATGTAAAAAATGTAATGGTAATTGTTTACTAAGCATAGACAGGATGTTGTATACCTAAATCCTGGAATTCCTACATACAAACTAGCCATTGAATTATTTCGGGATTCATTTGACCATGGCAGTCACTAACCATGCACTTCAAATACTGTAACGCTACATATAGCATTTCACGCTTCCAGACGTAGCATGCGCAGACTGGGTTCTGATGCACAAGCATCGCGTCGATTTGGGTTTTCCCATAACGAGCTGTGAAGGTGTGACTCTGGTGTGTGTCTGGTCTGTTCCGTCATTCACCACCAGGCGTTCACATCACAGCCTCATCATGTCCAAATGCACACGTATCCAACGGGTAGTGTCGTCTGTTGTCGTCTCTACTGACCGTATGTCTGTGCCTCTCTCCTGTGCAGCTGATTTCATGCCTATATTAGGCACAAATCTGAACCCCGAGTTGATATCAGTATGCAACAATGCGACTTGGGCTATCGGAGAGATATCTATACAAATGGGTAAGTCTCAGCCGGCTGTCACAAAATGGGGTTACACCCACTCACATAGCGTATGATCTACCCCCTCTGTACCTCTCCCGACTCCCTCCCCCTGGCTCCCACCTCCCTGAACTACCTGTCCTCCCTCTCCCCAGGGGCTGAGATGCAGCCTTATGTTGCCATGGTGCTGCACCAGCTGGTTGAGATCATCAACAGGCCCAACACTCCAAAGACCCTGCTGGAGAACACAGGTACCACCAGGTGGCGCTGCAGGCTGTCCTGTGCCTGCCAGCCACAGCACAGGAAGGTGGAACACAGCCCAGGCAGTCAATCCCACTCAGTGATCTCTCCCTTCTCCCCAAGTGGGCACTCGTTCACTTCCCTTCACGGATTTGAAGAGAGACAGCTGGTGCAGGAAACCTCCCGGTAGCCCATGGCAACGCCGATCTGATGCTTTTAAATGTGTGGGGAGTAGTGAACGGGTGTGCACTTCCGGACGTAAGAGGGATTGTTGGGATGCACGCTCTGACTGGAACCGAGGCAGTTGATCTCCATGTGAAAGCCTCCCCAAGCACTGGGCCTTACAGGTTTCGCAGAGTTTCACCCAAATATCCCAACTATTCAGACCCACAGATCTGTGGCTTAGAAGCTGCGCGTATGAGCTGTTTCCTACTGAAATAACGTATATGTGGCTCAGATGGAAAGAGGAAAGAAAGATTCACTGATTTAGGAAATTAAGAATCAGGGGAGAGATGAGCGACTCCTGTAAGTGTACAGTCTTGGTTTTATTAACTGAAATGAATTGATTCTGTTGCACTGTTGGTTGTCAGGTTTTTCTAGCTTTCCATTGAAGTGAAATGAGCACCATCAGTTGACAGTGGAGCCTTAACTTAGATGAGTGTGTATAAAGTAACTGCACTTATCGCTAAAGGCAGAAATAATATTAACTAGATTTATAACTAGTCCATGTTGATTGAGGATAGAGCTAATCCCACCCTAAAAAATGTGTGGTTAAATGTTATAGCACCTATACTTAGCAAACAAACCTTTTGGTTACACTCTGCTCTTATTTTAAAGCTTGGTATAATTGCGTAGGAGAGTTTGGGAAATCCAAAATGGCAGCCAAATATGAAACTAGAATCCAGACTGGGCGAAAATGAGGGTGAAGTGTAACATGCTTAACTAACGCCCCAGGGAAACTAGGGAATTTGTAGATGTTGTTCCTGTTTGTTTGTCAGTTTATTTATTTGTTGTTTTTATTTACTGTTTTTTAAATGTGAATGCATATCTGCCAATAGATGTTGAATGTTGTTTAGTTTAAAGATGGCAAATGTTCGATGCAGGATACATTTTAAACTGATGTATTTGGATTTCCATTAGGTTTTGGACAAGATCTCTTTGGATCTCTATTTTTATCTAAACTTACCAAACTTTCATATATTCATTAAACACTATGAAACATTGACACATTCTCATCACTACATATTTAGGTGGCCAGTGGATGGGGTTTGAGGTCATATATAGCTTTTAACCCCGCCCCTCATCCCTGTTTGCAGTAAATCAGCCTATCCTGCACTGAACTATATTTCTAATGAGCCTATCATCTGCTTTCTGCATGTCTCATTGGACTGTTCATAAATGCCTGTTTCTTAATGAGAATGTTGCATAGTTTTGTGTCTCTTAAACTTAGGTCCTCCTCCCTCTCTGCCTCATAAGAACCTGCTGTGCTGGAAACTAGTCTCCTTCCATGTAGTTGGCTTGGAGTGATCTGTCATTTCTTTAGAACCAAAAAAAGTTTTTCTGTTTGTTATGGAAAGATTAACCTTTTTGTGAGTTTAAGGGAGAAACCTCTGAAAGCTCAATGCCCAACTGCCAACCTTGAGAAGAACAAACACCTTTGTATACATTACAAACTGACACAGCGCATTTACAATTTCAAATTTTATACATTACTCTTAGAGAAAGGAGACAGAATATAATTTCTATATATTTGTGACATATTTCTGACGTCCAAGCAGGCATGTTGCCATTTCATTAATATTGTGTTGTCAAAGTGTTCTCCTTTAAACGGGTTTGTTTGTTTTTAGACTGTCATACTATCGTACATTCCTCCCCAGTGGTCAACGGGGGCAGTAATAATCAACACTAGTGATTAGTGAATTCTTCTGTTTATTATCATACACAGATTCTGTTGATTTTTATGTTTCTGAGTTGTTTGTTTGTTTTTTCTTTATTTTTTCTCCCCCCCCCCTCATTGCTCATGTCTTGGTTGGCGTTTGGTGGTGTATAACCGTGATTGCGTTACCTTAGCAATAACAATTGGTCGTCTTGGTTACGTTTGTCCTCAAGAGGTGTCACCCGTGCTACAGCAGTTTATAAGACCCTGGTGTGTATTATTCAGTCTTTTATTTAATTCATCTTGCTCTTTCTCCGCGTCTGTCTCTCCCTGTCCTGTCTCTCTTCCTTTTCCTCCCTCCCTCTCTTGCTCTCGCTTTCTCTTTCTGAAATAAGTATTTTCTGTTTCTCCTGAATCAGTCCGTAATCATTGCCAACCATGTGACTAATCCTGTCCTCTTTTAGGTCCTCTTAGTCTGTGATTTATTTTTGCCTCAGTGGCATCTTCATGTATTTTATACATAATTGATTTGTTTATTTTACAGTTTTTGTCATTGTTAATTGTTGCTAACTACTAATTAGTGCATGGGATCAGATTGTCACATGCCTGCTGGTTCAGAAAGAGAAAGGGAAAACATAAGGCTTCCCTAAAATTCCCAAAGCTTCCCCCAAATTCCCAAAAGCATTGCAAATCCCCCTTCTCAACCACCAGTTCATCAGCTGCATGTGCCTATCCCAGAATTTCTCAAAAAGAACTTTTAAGAAAAAAGTCAATATCTTAAGAAATTGGCTTTGATTAAGATCTATAATAAAGGCTAACCTGAATGCCATTTGGGCCAAAGTTATATTTATTTTAATATTAAACATTCTAAAAGTTTTGGATTCAATTTCAAATCAAAAAGTGTTTTTTAATTGTATGTATTAGTGAAAAGCCTTAGTATTATGAAGATACTATTGCATATGCCGATGAAAGTTACTGAATTCAAATTCTGTGGAGCTCCTGAAGGTTGTAAAACGTGGCTGTTCCTGTTGGCAGGTGCACTTCTCTACGCAACATAAGAGACAACGAGGAGAAAGACTCGGCTTTTCGAGGAATCTGCTCTATGATCAGTGTTAACCCTGGAGGAGTAGTGCAGGTGAGGCTCGCTCGAGGACAACACGGAACGCTTCTTTTACGGCCACACTAGTTAAGAAACAAGGAAGTTGAAGAACGTAACAGATGTACTGATTCGCTGGGGTGCTCATAGCAGGGGAGTTGTTGTTTTCTCAAGCCACACCTCTTCTCTCATTCTCTCTAGGATTTTATATTTTTCTGTGATGCAGTGGCCTCATGGGTAAATCCAAAGGATGATCTGCGAGACATGTTTGGCAAGGTAAAGACCTATCATGCCAATGTAGCAGTTAGGGTCTGCACGCCTCAAGAGCGTGTGTTCCTGCGCCAGGAAACACAATTTACAATTGTACCCTTCTGGGTCATGGTTAGGTTTTCGGTCCCCTCAGGTTACACACGTGTGTCCATGGGTGTCACTTTTTGTACGTTCTAATTGTGTGTGGAATTTTTCTCAGATCCTCCATGGATTCAAGAACCAGGTGGGGGAGGAGAACTGGAGGCGTTTTTCTGACCAGTTCCCTCTGCCTCTGAAGGAACGGCTAGCGGCCTTCTACGGGGTGTAAAACCTTCCATAGGAACGGGCCTGTTCAAGGGGGTACGTCGCACATTCAGGTGTCAACATGGTAGGGAATGTAGTTATAGAGTCGAATGGCTGGTGGTTTTGCTACTCAACCCAAGTGTGCTTGCGTTTCATCTCACAGATGGACCATATGACTTTCGATACAAGTTGGCCAAAATGTGATTGTCAATACTCTTGGGTGTTGTATGACTTTGATCATTAAATAACTGTAAATGACCGTAGAAATGTTATTGGTTCACTCAGGTTCCCGTCATTTAATATACATTGTATTCAGGTTTTCATCCCACAATCAATTGCAATACATGCACAGTTTGAGATTCAGAGAACTGTCATCCACAGCACTGTCTTTTGTTTAATTAAATGTTGTTTTCCTTCTCTTTCCAGGTCATTCACTATGGGAGACGACGGACGGGGAACCTCTTATACCCAGGGAACATGTTACCCTTTACTCGGGGTAGGCTCTGCCAGCTGGGGAGGGAGGGGGACTGACCGGGACCCCTCCTTAACCTTCTGGATGGGCGGGGTGGGAGGGAGCTGTTAGTCAGCTGAGGCACTCAACGCCCCCGTGCAACAGGCGATGGGGAACTGAGGGACTGGCAGGCCAACTTTATCGCGGGAGGAAAAACAACAATATTTAACCATGTCAACATCTCAATCAGAAATGAAAAGACTCATCAGTGTAGCTGTTTTCGTTTTGTCTCTTCATTTGCATATTTTCATTCAAGCTCTCCAGCACAGCTACCTAGCGGACGTTGGAATAAAAACAACAAACCAAGGTAAAATAATGAAAAACAAAATAAAACCATGGAAAGCTCGCTAAAGGCTTTTGACGTTTAGTTGTGATGAGATCATGGCTTATACTTAGAGTGGTGGCAGTGCTGATTAACTTTAAATCAATACGTATTGGCCAGAATGTGCCGCTCACAGCACAGGGAGTTTTAGCGTACAAGTAAAATGAAGGATACAAATCTATGTGGGAGGTGTTCTACAATCAGGAAATTGCATGGAAGTTATGTAAAAAATATAATAAACGTAGTGTCCTCAACTGCCAGGAAAGCTACAACGCAACAAATGTAGCAGAGGGTCACATAGTAAATGCTGATATTATCATATTTGAAAAAAGATTTAACCAGCAAGTTTGTAGTATATCTGGGACATTGCCCTGCATAACTTGGAATAAGAAAATGTTCTATTTCCTTGTAATCATCAATCAGTGTAATTAAGTTGAGTTGATGAAAGATACATTGGGAATGGTGTATTTAGCTTAATATCTGAGTAACACAATTTAGTCAGGTTAGAAGCTGTGTTTGCTAAACCAGTCAATGAAAGATGGCAAAGACTGAATATAATTTGTCTTATTTCTGGTTAAAGATTCAACAATAAATATTGTGAAATTAAGTTTAGTACTTGCATTAAAATAATGTGAAGCAGGAAGGGTGAAGAGTAGTGGTGTGTGTTGAATCATCTGATAGTGGTGTGTGTGTGTGTGTGTGTGTGTGTGTGTGTGTGTGTGTGTGTGTGTGTGTGTGTTCCAAGTCTGGAACCCATCTTGATATTCTCATGTAGTTAAGTCCATCTAGCAGGGTTTTTGATGTGATTTTCAAGAGACCGTGAACACTGCTACATACATGTTAAAACTCTGAGGTAAACTCTCTCAGCCCTCTGCTGTGCTGTGGAAGTGACGTGTCCGTTGTGTGCATGGAGCTCTTACTAGCTGCCATAATGTCCGGCTCTTAGATGCCGACCCAACAGCATATTGGTTCTGAACTCATTTTCTGTCTTTCTCTCTTGTGAAAACAATACTCCGTCTTGTCAAGTGAGACCGCTGTTCCTCAGTGTCAGAAGTGGGAGTGGGGTTAGGGGGAAAAGTGGCATACTGTGCTTTAGCTCAAAGGGTTCATCCTTTGTTTCTTGGCTGTTATTATTCAGACTGGAACACAAGTCCTGTGTAATTAGTGTCTCTGTCTGTGACCTTGGTTGGTTGTCAATCCAAAACTCAGCAGAAAGCAATCGTTGTTTTAAATGACTTTATGTACCGTGTTTTATTTTTATTGTTGTTTGCTTTTTGTGTGAAGAGCATGATCTTTTCAAGGATGATTGTAATTACTGTTCTGAACGCAGGGTACTCGAATGCTTGATCCCTTGCATGTTGGTGGCCCTTTACATCTCAAACTAGTCAAGGGAGTGGGGGGGTGTTGTTTTGATTCAATTGATGTTAAGGAAATTCTAATTTCTTTAATACCCCATTAATCTGTTTTAGAGTATTGGACTTTTATTCTGAAAGTTCAGCTACAATCTCATCCATAGCTGCAGAAGCATTAAAACTTTACCCGTAGCCCACATCCAAGAGTATAGTTATCTTACGAAATACTGTGAAGCTAGAACTTAGATTTAAAAAAAAAACGTGTATTTGTTATTGTATGTTATTATTTTGACTCCATAAAGTGCTTAGGTCATGACTTTGTCAATTGCCTGAATATATCCCATGGTGGGTAGCGATTGGGTCGAGGGAAATGCCGATTTTCAGTCTCCAGCCAACCAATCAGAATGACTCTGCAGGTCAGAGTAATCATTGCAGTATTCTATCCAACTCACAGGGCGCATTTGAAGCACTTGTCAAACAGACAATGTTATGGATACTGTAGTAGACCCAAATATTTTCGTACTGTAGAACTAATATAGTATTCATTTACAGGAGGCGTAAAACACTAAACACCATGTATAACTTTACAGATGAGTATTCAATATAGTATAATCTTTTGATGGTGTGCGTGTGTATTAGTCATTACAGTGATATTTTTTTCTTTTTGTCATCCTTGTGATTTAAAAAATAAATCCCAATATCACAAATTCCTAAAGCCAGAGGATAGAATACTGCAGATACTGACAGAACCCTTTGAATAAGTCTCATTGAGGTATTTATTCATCTGTAAATTTATTATAAAAAAATTGTATTGTGTAGAGCCATTCTAACACTAGATCAATCAAAAACAGTATGGGGATATGTCAAGTTAGCTTGGATCCGGACTCTGTCACCTGGCTAATCTTCCATGACAAAAATAAGACATCATGGGATATATGGACGCACTTGTTTCTGTAATTGTATTTCTGTCGTGTCTGTTTTGCAGTTATAATGGTTTTGTCTTTGTCACATTCCAGTTGTTTGACATTTGAAAAAAAAAAAATGGAAGAAGCATGGCTTGATTGGTTTCTGTTCTATAGCGACTTGACACACTGAATTAAAACCCAAAGGGCCTTTTTTCTGGGCACCGGTTAGGCCTTCTACTGGACTAAAAGTCATGCTGAATGGAGAAAATCCAATAAATTATATTTGTTCCACTACTAAGCTTAATTGTTGTCCAGCAAACCAGCCTAAAAAGTATGGAGGGAAAAAAACGCCGCAACGATCTGTTGGTGAGCTGTCTTACTGACATAGCCGCTGCTATGATGTAGTTTCTCTACTTGAAGATTTCTTGTAGTAACCTCAGGTCTGTGTTCTTTGTTTGTAATTGTTTTCCAAATGTACGCCTTTTTCAAATGCCCCCCTTTAGCGATTTTAGTCTTCAGTAAATGTATCCTGCTTTTATCTTTAGCTACATGGCCTGATATTTCATTTGGTATCTGGCTGGTTTTTGCCAGTTAAATAGGATTACATTTGTAGAAATAGAATGGAAAATCATCTATTCATTGTATTTTTATTATTTTCTATCTGATTGGTGGGATTCTAGGTGGAAAACCTTTTGGAGGAACAAATCATCCCCTGAGCGTTAATCTGTCTATAGTTGTATTGTTCAATAACGTTTTCGTTTGTGTCTGTGTGCTAGCTCAACAGTAAGAGACAGATGACATATACACTCGGGCCTGTGTCAAAAAACATATTGTGACTAGATATCGACAGACATTTAAAATTTCAATATAATTTTGAGGAATGCGAATATGAAATTGGGAAGAGTTAACTTGCACATAACTAATGCAACTGTGGCAAAGTGATTGTAAGTCATTTCTATTGTTAAAATGTAATTATGTACATGATGCCTTGATAACAACTGGATGATTTTTTGCTAGTGATTCTTAATGCCGTATTATTTTTAAGAGTGGCTGTGGACGAGATTTCCATTTAAAATTTACATTTTGGAGCTATTGATCAAGAAGCTTCTGCGCATGTTTTTCCTCTACCTTTTGCTTTTCTTCCATATGTAGGCTAATGCAAATCTCAGTTTCACGCAATTTTCTTGTAGCCTACATGTTTGCTATGTTTCTGCAATATAGAAATAAAACCCGATAGGTTATTTAAACAAACATTCCAAAAATCTGAATGACTCCTTCCACTCTGTTCTCTACACACTTCTGCATGTCCAATCTTTGTTTTAACTTGTAACCGTAGGCCATTAGAAACTTACTTTAAGCACAGCGCAAAAAGGCAGTCTGGTAAAATCTATTTAGTTAGGCATATCAAACATACATGACCCAGACAGGCAGGCTTAATGGCCATTTAATGTTTTATTTTATCGTTGCAAACATTTCATTAGAAGGCAAACAGACTCGGATGAAAGTAAGAAAAACCAAGAGTCATCTAACTGGGCAAGAATATAAAGTACAGAAAATTAATGTCTAGAATGTGATGTGGGCAGAAGCTTCTGTATCGATAGCACCAGAGATGCTGAAGGAAGTACATAAAAGTCAGTGAAAAGTTGGATTTGTAGCCATGGCCATTTTTTTATTAATATAAAAGACCTTGCACAATAGGCCAAAAGCAAATATGGTAATAGATGTATTTGCAAATGGAGGTCTTTGGATTTCTTTGGCGGGGGGGGGGGGGCTTTTAAAATCATAATGTTTTTATAGCACCAACCAACGTAGATCTCTTACAATTGCTTGTGACTCATTTTACCCTGGAGAAAAATTATATTCTGCCTTCACCCTTTTCGCTGAATAATGTGAGAGAAACTTAGCATTTTGAAATGAATGTTTGTTTTGTTTGTTTATATATATGTGTGTGTGTGTGTGTGTGTTTGTGTGTGTGTGTGTCTGTGTGTGCAGCTGTATGCTACTTTCTGAAAATTCTGATCTAATTTGTAAGCGATACTGACAGTGAATAGGAAAATGTTATTAAAAAGTCGTCTTCTGCTGGAAATTGGCAGTGTGCAACTTAAAGAAGTGCTCCAGATTGGTTACATACTACCACGCCACTTTTTCGGGGCCAT